>VWZW01002968.1:0-35376 GCA_013397115.1 Edolisoma coerulescens | reverse complement strand
TTCCCTGCGGCTGGCTGGGGTTGGAGCGCGGGGCCCGGGCGTGAGGCGGCGTCCGGGGCCGGCCCCGCGGTCCCGGGCGGAGAAGGAGTTCCGGGTACCCTGTCTGGGTTGGCAGCTGACAGGACTCTTTTGGCGGTGCTGATGCTGTAATGTAACGTAGTGCTGTGTTGAGCTCCGTCCCTTCAGTGTTAGCGGGGGCGGCGGTGCCCGCAGGCGGTGCCCAGGGTGACCTTCAGCGGCCCGGGGTGCCCGTCACCGAGCGGGCTCTCTGGGGGGTCCTGTCACCGCGAACAGGAGGCAGCCCTCGGTGGCATCTTAGTTGTTATCCGGCTTGCGTATGGAGGGCAAGGAAATTTTGGCTTTTATCAACTTCTTAATCACATTGTTACATTTTTATCAGCTGGTTAAACTGGAGTACGAATATCTGTCAGTAAATGTCATTTACTCTGTCGACCATGCTAGTGGAGAAATGTATGTGGTGTGGCATGCTCGTATTTTTTTTTTTTTTTTAATGCAATCTTCGGCTGTTGCATAGGTGCCTATTTCTTGGTTATGTTCCACAGTTACTGTTGACTGATTGTGACAGTCTGATGCAGATATTTGATATACTAATAAATAACTTAAAGCAACATTACAAGGCCACAGTCGATTTTAGATTTGTTTTCAGGCACTTGTTTTCTTTCAAAAGATGTAGTTCTTAGTAAAAATAGTCAGACTTCTTTTTAATTACACTTCTGACACTGAAGCTAAATTGCGAAAATAATATTTTCCAATGCCTGAAATTTTTCAACTCTGTAGTGGCAGTGTGATTTTTCAAGCTGTATCAGTTTATCGAATTTCTGTTACAAGTAACAGAGACCCTGAAAATGTACTTTGAAGAGCGTTGAAAAACCACAGACTTTCCTGATGGTTGTTTGCCTCTAATAGTGGGCTTCCGGAATTGATATTGTCCGGTAGGAGTGCTGTCTTTCAGGAATGATAATCGTGATTTGTTGATTAGTTTTCCAAGAAGACACAAACAGAGCATTTTCACAGAGATGGCTACAAAAAAAGAGGACGTCCTTTTATCTGGTTTGATTGCTAGTGATACTCTGGTGACTGAGTCATATTGATCAGTTTGGTTAATTCTAATATATACAGAATTGTGACTTAAAATGTTGAGCACTGGCTGGGTATAGATCAAGGGACTGAAACTACTTTTTTGGGTAAATTCAGCCATGCCTCAACTGAAAGTGTTGGTGATTTCAGCTGAATGTTACTCAAGTTCCCTTCAAGTGTGTGTTATAGAAAACAAACTTGAGTTTTAAAAGAAGTTGATTACCACCTTTATAATGAAATATTAGCAGAGATCTTAGCAGAATGAGGCATTAGCAGAACGCCACAAGAATATTTATTGTATTTTATATTTTAACTAACAAATAGGCAGTTCACGATAGTTCTTGATTCCTTTGAGGTCATAACATTACTACAAATATATGTAATTTCTTCTGAAAAAAGAAAACTTGTGAGAAGCAATGTATACAGATAGTAATATTTTGATTATGCATTTACAGAAAATATTTAGGAATTAATAAAACATAGTATGTGTATGTAGGTAACGCTCAGTTTCAGATTAAGTTAGACTTCAATTAGGCATTTGCTGGTTTTACATTTTGTGCTAAGGGTGATACAGACAACCTCTAAACATGTAGGATTTAAATAAATCTGAACTATCAAGCTGTGGTATTCAACAGTGTGCATGTATGCATGTACACAGAGCATGTATGTGTGTACTTATCAGGTAGTGTTGCCACTTTGGAGAATATGAGCTATTACAGATGGCTGACAGGGAGAATAAGTGAGCCTGGCTTGGTGTAACTGTAGCTAAAATGGGATGAGGGAATGTTGTGGTCAGCTTCATGATGCCCTTGCGATTCATCATTCTCTAAGAGGTGTTCTCCAGCTTCCCCTCTGAAGCCTTACCCCCCTCCCAAAATAAAAACAATCCAGAAGATGTGGGGGGGTTATTTTGTTTGTTTTCTTAGAGTTTCTTTCTTATACCATTCTATTTATGGTTGAAGGTCTGTTGCAGGTTTGTTTATGATTATTACAGTTGTTTTTTGGATTGTGTTGGCATACTCTTTCAATATTTTTTTCCTTACGTGAAAGAAACACAAGCACTAAATAGGTTTCTGTCGGGATAGTATTGGCTGAAAATAACAGGTGTTAGGCACACAGCAAATGTTAATTGTGATAGGCAACGTTTGTGTTCGCATAGATTTGTTTTTCAGTAGATAATCCTTTGTCCTTCATCTCCTACTGGATGGTGTTGAAGGATTTGGCCTCTGCTTCTGAGCACTAGTCCCAGGAATGTTTTGGCAGCAATTCAGTGTGGTCATGTTTGCTATAAGAATAGAACTGTTTCATTAACCTTGAAATGCAGAATATGTTGATTGTTATTAGCTGGCTTGACAGCATTCCAATTTTAGTAATGGAAAAAGTACTATGTTAATTACTTGATATAATTTTTTTAATTGCCTACTTACATAGCAGTAAAATTTGGCATCCCAGAATAATACTCTCATTTACTTGGCTTGCTTTTGGAAAATGGATGTTGTCTTGTCTCTTAATCAAGTTAGAATATTCTTTGTTGTCAAAATTTTGTTTGTGTTACTTGTGGCCTAATGTTTTGCATCCTGGAATTGTACAGAGGAGCAGACCTAGTTTAGTCTTTCCAAGTACTTGTGAGGAATCAGCTGCTCTCAACAAACAGAAAACAGCAGGAATAACAGCATATTTGTATTTTAAGTTTGGATATTGTCAGTATAGGTCCCAATGTTTTGCATACGTTTTAAACTTTTTGTGCACAAAGAAATAACACGTACATTTGTCTGTGGTTTCCAGTTGTAAAGCAACTCCCTCACCTTTCTCATAATTCAGATTTGAATAAGAGTTCTCTTGTGGTAGAATGTCTTCAGAATTACATTCTATCTTGAGGTGCCCTAACTCTTTCGGCATCGATCTTGAATTGCTCAAAGTGGTAATTACAAAGACGAGAACAATTTTTAATGCTTTATAACTGTTTTATCTTTCTCTAAGACTTTAGTCAGTATTGCTTTTTCAAGTTAATCTTTACTTGTGACTCACTAAAGGAAAAAATTATAAAATCTCTTTAGAGCAACTTGGATTCTCTAGGGCAGATACAGAAGGTAAATGAATAATTCCCACTTCTACAAGGAGTGTGCTCTATGTACCCCAGGTTTTAGCTTACTGTTTGGAGCCAAATGATAGCTGAAATGTGAGACACACATTGGGGAGTAAAATTTAACCTAGAGAGTAAAGAAATGCTAAGATTGAGATGGGTATGTATGTATGTATGTATATAAAATGTTGTCTGATATTTCCATCTCTCTTGAACCTTCCTTGAAGAAAGCCTCCTGAGAGCACCACCCCTGCATATGGGTTGTTCTTCAGTATTTGAATTGCCCTTGTTTTTTCCATGTTCAATTAACCTATAAAAGACGCAAACATCAATGGGAAATTGGTCTATGAGAGAGTAGGGGGAGAAAACAAATAAGATGTAGATCAGAGTAGAATGAATATAGTAAATTGACAGTGGAAATAATCTTTATAAATAAAGATTAAAATCAATACCTGAAAAAGTTTTCTGGCTTCTCTTTTGGACATGTCTTTCTGCATGACTTAACAATTTTAATTTCTAGTCCATCTTTTTATAGCATGGTCATATATTTAAAGCCATATTGTAAATTTTATGGGTTTTATTAAAGTGTATTTCATTATAGTTGTGACTCACAGAAGTAATCTGCAGTTAGGAAATAGTTTTATAGGTGCAGTGTAGAAGGGTCATGGAGTCACTTTCAGGGTGGTACTGCCCAGTGCTTGAATTTCTACGGAAGGTGCCCCATGGTACAGGAAACTAAAGCTATGAGAAGCATTGGAAGTGCAAGCATTAACTTTTATGGTGTTTGCCTAGCTAGTAAACTTATCAAAGGTTTTACAAATGAGTTTGCCCTTTCAATTCAATAGCTTGGTGTTGGCCTGGTGCTCTAGAAAACATTTAGCCAAATCACTTTTGTCTTATTTTTTTTGTTTTCCCTCTTTGGCTGAGCTGAGATTGGCCTGCAACAAATAGTGTTTCTGCTTTGCACTTAGAAGAGAGATTAAAACAAATTTTGAGAAGTAGCAGCATTCATTTTTACATTTTTAAAACTCAAAGGAAAAAGATTGAGTCAGAGTTGTGAAGAAACTGTCCTATGCTGCTGAACTTTGTCTAGCTGTATAGTGACTCTTTTTATTACAAAATAAAGTCATTTGCATGTGTGGATCTACAGCAGTTTTCTTAAATGTCTTTTATTATGCTGTATTAAGTTGTTTTAGAGAAGAGGGTATGTATAGATTATGCTTTTCAGCAATCCATTTATAAAACAGCCTCTAGAAAAAAAATTTTAAAAACTGCTAGAAGCATCTGTGCATTGAGATACAAAATGTTTCTGAAGTATCTTCTTTTTTATTAAGTGTTTAATGTGGATAAGAATTACAGCTGATAAGCAGAGTACATACATAAAGAAATAAACAACAAAACAAGAAGTTACTACTCACAAGTATGAGCGGACCTTAATGGAACAAAGTTTTTTTTTTGACCTCCTGCCAAAGTGTGCAAGCAGATGAACTGGCAGGCTCCAGGCTTGCTTTAAAAAGCTCCTGCACTGTCCATTTTGATCTTGTCAAATGAGAGGTTGCTACAGACAGCAAAACAAACCTCTGATTGTTGTGCTTGATGATTAGAGATCTTGGGGAAACTGTTAAGAGCAAATTCTAAATTAATGCAAGATTTTAAGAGAATTTTATGTTAACCGAATGCCAGAGGAGGGAAAAGGAGACTTGTTTTCTCTTTAGTTTTATATCTTTCTGTCATCTAGAACTATTATTTTATATGGAAGGTGATTAATCAGTCTTGGCAAGGGAAAAGCAGTATTTTTACTTTATTAAACTGTTCTGATAGCTTATCTGAATTAGTCATGGTAGTTTCATTTTCTGGTTTACATAAGTCCCTGCTGAAGAGAAAACACAAATTTTATCACGATCCACAAAGGAAATTTCTGATAGGTTCAATTTTTAATTAACAGACTCCAAAAGGAAAAGAGACTAAAGCAAACAGTTGTATAAAACTTAATTTTTTTAACAATAGAAATGCTAAGGGTGATGTTTTTGAAATCCTGCCTGTAGAATCCATCACTTTAAATTAATGTAGTGGCCTGAAGAAAATCTCTGTTTAGTTGGAGCTGCTCTCCGTTAGCATAAAAAGGAAATGCCTCATTTCAGTGAATGACCTGAATACACTAAATATTATATGAGAGAAGAGGAATAGTACAGACAAAGAGATATTTGACGAAGTCCATGCTTGAGGTGAGATGTTGTGTCTGCAGGGAGAAAACATATTTTAATGCTGCCTTTTATACGTACTGTGTAAACTGGAAATGAAGTGTTTGCTTTTTTTTTTTTTCTTTGTTAATTATAGTACAGAGGGGAAATCAGACTGAAAGAGACAAAGGCACACCAATCTACCTGTCTCCCTTGAAAAAGTGAAATCTGTTGAACTTTGGCATTCTCTTTGTTTTATTTTTAGGTGATGGGTGAGCTGAGAAGCTGGTGAAGCTTACATGAAATGCTTCTACTGATCAGCAGTAGCCCAGATGAAATAGGCATGTCCTAAGATGGCAGTAGATCTGGAGTATGAACCAGCCTGCAGAAGTGAGTTGATGCCAGATTTGTGAGTCTCTGTGGCTTGATGGCTCTCACTTACTCTGTCTCTAAACCAAAGCCATCTTTTTACCAAAGCAATGAAGGAATGATGCACAGCTTGATTACAGAATGCTCTTTCCAAGGAAGTGAACTGTGAAGGAAGGACTCATGAGTTTGGATCCCAGGGGCCCGGAGAGCATCCCTGGTAAGTTGAAGAATTGCTATTACAAATCCTGAATGTGTCTAACATGTCATAAAGCACCAACCTGAAGACAACCTTACATTTCACATTCTTTGTATTGCTTATGTAATACTGTAGAGGAACAAAAACAGTGAGTCCTTGTAACTCACTTGTAAAGTCAGCGTGCAGTGTAAAATACTGTTTGTACAATTCTCGCTGTCAATAGTCAACATTGGTGTTTTTTCCATTGAAAGATATTGCAGACAGTCTTCATTTTGAGTGGAAATGTTGCAAAGATAATCATTGCATACCTTTGATATTTGAGCAATTTAGTATCAATGTTTCTTTTTTTTTTTTTGCAATAATTGTGAAGAGATTAAGGGGCACACACACCCCGCAACACAGAAAGAGCTAAACTTTGATTGCAGGGGTTTTAATATCATGTTTCTCAGCATGTGATTCCATAAGGATGATAATGGAATTTTATATTTGTTCCCTTATTTCAAAGCAGTATTCAATTGATTTTACTTACTTTAAGATTGTTTACATCTACGTTCATTACCAAACCAGTGCATAAAACAGAAGAACAGGAAAAATGTGAATATCCTTCAGCAAAGGGAAGTGTAACAATTGTGATAAAGTCAGTGAAACTTTGGGAAATCAATAGCTGGTAAAATGTAGGTTTGTGTTTTAGCTCAATGAGGAGGAAAAGATAGAAATTGAAACTCATTACTTACGTAGTATTCAGGAAGTTGCAGGGACACAAAGCATACCAGCTTTTCAGGAAGTTTTGGGGTCAGCTGGGGATGAGGAACTTACAAGTATTGCAGTGTAAATCAAGTATTGATTCAGTAAGTATTCTGCTGTTTTTTCTGGTACAGAATAATTATTTTCAAATCTACCCAAGATTTATGACGTATTTTATAGAACATTAAATGTATAGTACTGTAGCAACACTATCAAATTTTACATGTATTTAATCATATACTATTACTGGCATTTACTCTCTTTCAGATGGCTGCTCCAGTGAGGACCTTCCTGAGGTGGAGCTGGTGAGCATGCTGGAGGAACAGTTGCCAGATTACAAGTTACGAGTAGACTCTCTGTACCTGTATGAAAATCCAGACTGGGTTCAGCCCGCGGCTTGCCATGGCCGCCTGCCGGAGATCGCTTCTCCAGCTCGTGAGGAGGAGTCCTTCCGTTACATGAGTGAGTCGGTCTTTTTTTCCCAAATATTGAAGATAAAAATGTAGGTACAAAGTTAATGTTAATATTAGGAAATGGTCAAATCTGGGAAACTTTGGACAGGTGGAAGAAAAGGCTGAGTTCAGGGGAAGTGCTTGTAGTTCAGGACTGCAATTTTAATGGCTGTCTTAGGATGTCCCATGGCTGCCTGATCATCAGATTACACACTGAAGTAAGAGTGGGAACATGTGATAGTGAAAAAGGGGCAGGAACCTAGAATTGTGCTAGAAGAGATGTAATATGAAAGGTATGAGTGTGCAGCAGCTCTGTTTTCAGGAATGTTAACGATGCTGTGGTGGATTTGGTGATGTTACTCTGATGTTTTCTGTCAGTGTTGTTCGTGAGGTGCTGTCAGTGGTTTCTTCTGGAGATAGAAAAGGAATGAATGGCAGATAGGTGGGTACTAGATCAGTGTTGATCACTGCCTTCCAGTTCTGAAAATACTAAGTAACTTATTCCTAAACCTATCAAATTATAAAGAAGAAAATGGACAGCTTCAGTCACATGAAGAAAGCTTTAGTACATTGAAAAGCAAATGTATAGAAAGTTGCTGAAAGAACTGAACACTTACTTGCCTGTAGTTTTTAAGTGGTTTCATGTGAGGAAAATGCATTGGAATCACTTCAGAGACATGGGGAAATCCTGTTTCCTCCATATATTGGAACTATTGGAACAAACCACATAGAAGAATAAACTTGTTATTTATATACGGTCTGTAATGATTACCTCTTCCTTGTACATGCCACCTCTAAAAGGGTTTTTTGTGTCATTGTTGTTTGTAGTTTAAGCTTCCTGAGAGTGCATAGCAAAGGACTAAGAAAGACTAAAATATTACCTTCCAAGAATGCAGTACTCAACAATATAGAGTGATCTTATTCTGAATTGAACTTGCAGGCTTTGAACTCTTTTAACTGTGGAAAGTAATTGGAAAGCCGCTTAATGTTTATTGCTCGGTCTGTTTCTGGTAATAAAATTGCAAGCATAAATGATTTTATAGTCGAGTGAATGCTTTTGTAGTTCACTGGAAGAGGTTGTGTAGTTGGTGGGGTGTGTACTTGCCTCTAAGTGTTAATTATAAAGAGGTGGGATCAGAGTCAATCCATGCTGGATGGAGCTTGACATGAAACGTGGCTCTGCTGAAGCTCTCTGCTCAGCACCTCACCTGTGTGATAAAACACAGGGCTCTGAAGGACCTTCAGTCAGGATGAGCTTGCATTTTCAACCTGCAGGGAGAGGGAGGAGTTTTATCAACAAAGTTTTCATGAAGCCTGTTGTGTATTATTTGGCTGTCAAGGTACTGCAGAAGGTGCTGTCTTCCTATTTCTCCCAGAGGGAAGTTCTTTTCAAATACAGAAGGTATTCTGTGGAAACAGTAAACTGCTTGTAGGAGGTTTTTGAGCAGTTCTTGTAACAATGACTGAAATTTAATTAAAAGATAGCTGTTAGGCATAACACATAAAACTCATTCTATCATTTAAGAACACTGTTTTAACTGCTGAGTCATACAAACTCAAGATAAATATGGTTTATGTTTCTCCTAGAAATTTTCCAGACATTGGTTACACTTGTCATCATAGTAGCTTTTTTGAGACTAGTAACCTACAGGGACTTACTGGGAAGGTCCCAGACGTATACAGATATAAATAAATTTCTAGTTAGAATTATTGTTGAATAGCTTATTAGGTGAAATTTTAATCTTTCTGTTGCCTGGAATTTGGCATAAATGTGACATGAAGCGTAAGATGGGGTTTTAGCTGTGTATCTTCCTCCCCCTGTATATGTATAGAAACATTTTTATAACTTTTTCCAAGAGAGAATGCTAAATATATGGTTTGAGTGAATTTATAGTTGAGAAAAAAACCCAAAACAACACAACAGTTATTGCACTTGAGCTCCTCCTGTTTTTATGGCTGCTGCTGCTGCCTATTAGAAGGTGTGTCCCATGACCAGTCGGGTTCACACTGGCAGTGTTTCCAGTGAGGTGGAAGAATATTTTCTGCTTCAACTGTGCTAGCCTAGGAAGCCCTGAATTACAAAAGATCACTCTTTGGAACTACTTTGTATGTATGAATTAAGGGTCATGGCACAACACAACAAGAATTTTAACCAAAATGAAGAGTTGCTTGCAACTTTCACTTGGCAAGGTGAGTATTGCACGTGCATGTGTTCTCAAGAGAGAATTATAACAAACTGTGTATAGTTTTGATCCTGTACTGAGAGAAAATAACAAAATTTATATAGAGCTAAGTTTCAAAGCTTTTGGTTCTGTGATTTTATTTATCAGAGTAAAGATATTGCTCTTGATTTTTGGAACTTATCTACCTGAGTGGCCTTGTATGGAATTAGTGTAAATTTTTATTAAAGGCACTGGATAGAAACTTGTAACTTGAAATCACCTGCTAGGAATAGTTACCACAGGAGAGCTGGCTATAATATTCTGCCTGTAATAGCTGTAACTTAATTATGTATGTGCAGTAAATTTTCAAAAAACTGGTAAGCTGGATGAGTTTGGAGTCCCCTCTCAGCAACCAGTATCAGCAACCAAGCAGTACAGTAAAATTGTCCTCCCAATGCATGTTATGCTACTGATAGATACATACTTTAAATTTAGTGGAGAGTTTCTATTTTTTCCCTGCTTAGAAATACAAGTAGTAAATGACAGTGCTGTAAGGTCAAAGCTCCTATATGCTTAAACAGCATGTGTTGGGCTTTTATGCCTACTGATCATCTTGATGAAAAGCATTTGGTTTGTTACTTTTCTTTTAAGCTTTTAGAGAAACAGTTAAACTTTTCCTTCTGTGTTGTTCTTCCTGTTCTCCTGTCTTTCAAGATTACAAAAAAGTTTCTTTTGTTACTAAAATGTAACTTAGATTTGACTTTAGCCTAGCTGTAGTGTTGTGCTTTAAAAGGTTAATTGTGGGCATTACGTATGTAAAGGATATAGACAGCTTATATAACATATGTAAATAAAGTCAGTGAAGTGCTAAGCTGAAGTGCATGCTATCTCATAACTAAGTGTGCAGTCCTCAGCAAAACGAACCAAGAAAGAGCTGATAATCAATACCACTGTGTATTCAGAGTAAGAATCAGATTTAAACAAGGTAAAAGAGTGAAGGAAATCTGGAGATCAAATCCATAGTCATCTCATTTTGGAGTTCAGTGATGATGGAATTAGTTTCGCAACAGGTTAACTTAAACCTTCAGCTGAAGCAGATACTTCTGTAATTTTTAAATTTATGTTGCTGCCTTCTTCACTTTAATGATCCTGACTTCATAAAGCAAAAATAGCAAATTGCTGTTGAGCTTGGACAAGCACAAACATTCATCACCTGACAGAGAGATGTATAATTCTGGCCCTGAAGGAAATAATATTTAAATGGTTCCCTAAAAGGCCTAAAAAATTTTAATAGTGAAAAAAGTATGTTTGCACATGCATTTATTTTTTGGTTGTGGTAGATGCATGGCAAAATCACCTATTTCCTTACATTTTAATTCTTTTTCCTCTTTGTTCTCTTTTTCCCCCCATATCTTTCATTATCTGTCACTCTAGCTCTTATTGAACTTCCTTCCTCCTCCTTGGATGGATCTCACAAATTTGCACAAGGTAATTAAGATGCCTTTGTTACTACCATCTCCTCTTTCTCAGGACATGAAATAGTGCAGACCAATGCTTTGCAGTTTTAGCACTGTATTTTGTTCAGAGTTGTCACACATTCTTCATGCTTTGCTTGATTCCTCACTCAGTCCCGTTTTTCAAATCCTACTGTTTCTCAGTTTATTAATAGTTTTACAAACTCTTCAAACATTGGAGTCACTTGATTAGTAAGATAGCATTTACTGCTACATCTAAAATGCAGACATACATTATCTCATTTTTTCTTAATTGTTTCCAAGATGGTCAAGCCCTCAATAAATGCATTTTCATGACTATTCTCTGGGGTCTCCATACTTCCTGGGTATAGCTGTCACACGGCCTAGTGGGAATTTCGCTTCAGGGTTAAAGTATGTATTCAACTGTATTTGGATATGCTCCAATATACTCTTCCTCCTCTCCTCAGCAGGCTGGATGATTCAATTGCTTAGCTGTATTCAAAAAGTTGCTCTTAGGAGATTTTTCTCCTTTTTCGAAATTCGAAGGATGTTTGAGCACCTCAAGTCTTAGTTAATGTTGCTGAAAGGTGTAAATGTTAAATACCTCATTTATCAGTCTCCCAAATGAGTATTGTTTCACATTTCTGAAGTTGAAGATGCATTTTCATAGCCTCTGCTAGCTTCATCAACCAAGTACTATATTTGTATATAAACAGCATCCTCTGAGTTTAGCTCTTCCCCTTCCCACAGTCTTCTTGTCTTTCCTTCAATAAGCATGTTTGTCTCTCTTCAGTTCTTGGCACAGATAATGTGGAACAGAAAGACTACAGCGAAGCTGACATGGTCAAACGTCTGTTAGCTGAGGTATGCTTGTCTCTGTCATGCTGTGTTCATACAGTTGAGGAAGTGTATTTGAGGGAGGGTTTTATTCAGCTGCTGAACATGTTGATTTGGTTATCTTCAAGAGCTGCTTATCAAACACATGAGTAAGGAGAAGCTGCCCATTTGCTTGCACCACTTCAGAAACAAAATTTAACAAAACTTTGGGCACCCATGAAGCCAGTGAGTATAAGAAAGAAACAACTTTCTTCTGATTTCCTGTTGCTCCTCTGCTTCTAGCCTTTTACTACTGTTCAAGCTGAGCAGTCTGTTCTGGAGAAAGTGTCACTGGAAAGACCACAGGCCTAAGTAAATGTGATTTTTTTGTGTGTGTGTGATTCAACAGAGCCCTTTGTACTCAGCACAAAACCCAAAACTATCCCCAGGTTTGGTGCTTTCTCCTCCTCCTGTTATTGCAAATGGCTGTGGAAGAGAATATGCAGTATCAAAAAACACAGTTATGGATGTGTTCTGGATCCAAGTGATGAAGCATTAATAATTTTCTAACAATGTTGATCCATTTGAGAGTGAAGGGGGATCTCAGAGTGGTGATGCATTGAGCAATATCTAGGAGAATCTAAAGCTACTCTGAATTTAAACCTTACATGATCAAAAGGAAACGTTTTTTCTCATTTTGGGAGCAGAAAGATCGGGACCTGGAACTGGCAGCGCGGATTGGACAAGCCCTCCTTAAACGAAACCATCTGTTGATGGAACAGAATGAATCCCTGGAAGAACAGTTAGGACAAACCCTAGACAGAGTTAAGTGGTCGCTTTTCTTTCTTTTTTTCCTTTATTTAGGTTTTTTTTCCCCATTTTTTTCTCTGTTTTTTTTTTTCCATTTATGATGGTTTTAGGATTAATAGAAATATATTACTTCATTGTGAAAGGGGTGATTGGTGCTCTCAGACTACAGAAGTTTGCTTAGATGTCATTCTCGTAATCATTGTTCAGTCACTTCTTGCAGTCCAGGAATTGGATATGAAGACTACATATTGTAACTACTAGAAATTATGAGAATGTTAGATATCATTAGGTATATCAGACCATCAGTCTGATTTCCCACTGTTAAATTAAGAATGGACTAATATAAGTCAAAATAAGAGATTGGTATCTGACGTGAGCTGCTACATAACAACTTCACAGGTGAGGAAACAGAAAATGTGCTGGTTAATGGGGTGCTTACACTAAGAGTAAACAAATGAATAAATAAAATGTAATGAAAAGTGAATTCTGATCAAGATCTTCACTCCATCTCTTCCTGTAAGCACAAATTCTTGATCTAACCTTTTCTTTGTTCTTCTTTCTTAAAAAATGAATTAAATAGTTGACAAATAACCCTGTGGTCAACAGATGTAGTGTAAGCTACAGTGAAATGGATTCAGCTGCTTCTATAAAATAGTATGCTGGTAACAAAGATGTACTCATAATCAGCTGTAGGACAGCATAAAATATAAAAATGTAGGTAGGCAAAATAGAGTTTATCTAAATGACATCTGTCTCTTCTTTTGCTTTTAATTGTCCTACGGTTCATTTAATGTGCAGACTGGAGGGTACCACTCTATACATGTAAATAGTTGTCTCTCAATCCTTTTCTCCAGGAACTCAGCAGTTCAGAGTAATGGTCATAATCAAAATGATAGCTAGCATGTTAAAATGAAATCATGTATCAAGGCAGCTGGAAAATGATTTTGCAGTAAGTTATTTAAAAAGTAGGTTCTTGTCGAGACTTGGCGTGGTTGGGAACATGAAGAGACGTCACAGTGATGATTTATTGTAGAATCAGTCTCATTTTATTAGAAGGGTGAGACAAGAGAGATGCTGTGAACAGCATCTCTAATATCAAAAGCAGCAACTGTTACAGTAGCAATAGCACTATTAGCAGCAACGGGGGCAGCTGCAGCAGGTGCAGACACACCAGCAGCAGCAGCCACAAGTGGAGGTAGTAAAAGTGAAAGTAAGAGGTAGAAGTAAGTAAGTACTTTCTTATTACAAGATCTTATATGCCTTTTTAGACCAATAAGCAAATGCTACGAAATATCTGGACATATTTGCACCAATTACCACTATACATGATTTTACCGCAATGCGTAACTTTCTAACCAATCATCATATTGCCATTAAAACTTATACTGTTACTTTCTAATAAGCTCTAAAGTTTACTGTTAAACTTAGAATTCTTTATTTTCTTACTTAACATAACTCTTTCTTATATAAAATATGTTTTCTACTTACTAAGAATATATTTTTACTTCTATAAAGTATATTTCTCTTAAAACTGTAAAACTACATTTTTGCTTCAAGCTGTAAAAGCTCATTGTTCTAACTCAGGCAGTCTTCGCCAAGGTCTCAGATCGAAACATGTATCTAACTCTATCTCTTCAAGCACAATGCTGTTTGTGTTCTCTGTCAGCACCTGCAAACTTTCTGTAACTCCGTTTCCCACAGGTTCTGTTGTTCATTTTTGTGGTGTCTTGAATTTTCAGTCTCACTTGCACTGGTAAAATTATGATTTTACAAACTTCCTGTAAAATAGAGGTGTGAGCTCTTCTTAAATCTCATTTTAGACTGGAGCAGTGATGTTCTAGAGGCTGCATAAATAATACACTATGGTATTGTATATCTGATGTGTATTTCACATGGTGATGATCTTCACTTGTCCTAGGTTAACCAGCTGCAGCATGAGCTGTCAAAGAAGGATGACCTGCTGCGTATTGTTTCCATCGCTTCTGAGGAGAGTGAGACGGATTCCAGCTGTTCCACACCACTGCGTTTCAACGAGTCTTTCAGTGTCTCCCACGATCCATTGCAGCTGGATGTCCTGCAGGATAAACTCCGAGAGCTGGAGGAGGAAAACCTGGCTCTGCGATCCAAGGTACATCCCACCGATGGTCTGTGCTGTATGAAACGAATCAGGGTGCTCAAAATCCAGCATCAGGGTTTCTCTTGAAGCACATGGCTATTTTGTGTCACTGTATACAAATCATTCCCAAGCACTTTCCCTCCATGCCCACATCCTTCTGTTCCCTTCATTCCTCATTGTCTCCAGAGTTCTCTAGTAGTCCGTTCTCAGTGCAGTTGTGATACATGAAAAAACATGGGAACATACGTAAGCACCCAGCAAAAGGACTTGGACACATCAGGCCCTCAAACTTACACAGTTTGTTTTGATATAAATCTGACTGCAATGAGCAGGAGTATTTGAGGAATTCCATTCTGTTGCCATTGTTTTTGTCCGGAGATATTTAAGGGTTAATAAGCTTCCATTTAAATTATTTTAAAGACACACTTAGTTTTGACTGCATGATTAGTTTCTCTTATTTTGACTGGTCTCTTGTGTATGTAAAACTTGAATACAGGCATTGTGCCATTAGGAGGATAGGCACTAAATGGCCAAATAAAAAATGGCTATAAAATGGAACCGACAGCAAAGGTTCCAAGAATTGGAATCTACAGATGCATTGTCGTTTCTTTGGTCGTGAAGAGTGGAAGTCATAAAATAGGACATTGTTTAAAACTGGGTTCTTTTGTTGCCTTTAAGAAAAGAGGGTGTTGTTTGTAAGAAACGTGAAGGCTTTTTCTTTTGTGTGTGTGTGGTGGTTTGATTTTTTCGATGCGAGCCTCTCCCAATATAAGCTTGTTATAACAGTACCAGACTACATTCCTTTAATGTCAACAAAATACACTTCTGCCCTTGTTTTGTCTTCAAAATACTCAGCATGAGATGCATGTTCTTCCTAAAACTCATAAGACCAAAAGGATACATTAGTAGTGCTGTAGGATAAGAAAGAGAAGATCAGATTGCCTTTATTTTGCTCCTAAGCCTGTATATGATTGCACAGGTTTACAGACCAGCCAGGGGTCAATCATTCTGTGATATAACATAACAGTGACTTGAAATAGCCTCAATTACAATGAGCCTCTATTTACTTCTTTATTTATTTTCATGTGACAGCACTGTGTAAAGAAGTGTATTTGCCTGCACTTGTGTAAATGTACCACTGTTTGCTGGGATAATCTTTAAAACCATTTGCTGAGTTTTACAGTGTGAGTCCCTTACTGGCAAACAGTCCTGAGTATAGAAGACTTGTCTGTGCTAAATTTAATATTATCATCCTCACAATCAAAAGGGAAGTGGGAATCTAGAGTGCTGCATGTTGTTTAGATATGTTGTGATACTCAGTCTCTGTCCCAGAAAATGTAGTCTAAATAGGCTAGTTGGGAATGGGCAGAAAAGCTGTTCTACCAAGAGCTTTTCAGTGCCATAAGAGAGTTGGCTAACATCAGTGAGTTTTCAAGATTTTTTTTACCTTAAGTTTTTTGAAGCAAATTTAATTGCTTATTTCAGATTTCTATCTTGGTTCAGTTTCCCTACCAAATTACATCTTTTTGCAACAATTTTTGATTAGAGCTGAGAGGTCAGGCTTTGTCATGTGTCTTGTGTGTCTTTCACTCAAAACATGTGTAAAATTCTGGAAAACAGGTTATGGTGGAAAACATAGTTGCACAGAATTTTTAAAGAGAGAGGGGAGATTCTTCAGTTGATTTTAGAATTTTAGAAATAAAAATTTAGACCATTATAGAGAAACTGAAATTGTTATTGATAAACAAATAATTTTCTTGAAGGCTTGCCACCTGAAGTCAGAAACCATTACATATGAAGAGAAGGAACAGCAGCTGGTCAATGACTGTGTCAAAGAACTCCGTGAGTATCCAGGCTGTATTTTGCAACAGCAGAATGGTAGGTGAAATACCTAGTGCCTGCACCTTCTTAGTTAACCCTGAATCCACAAACGAGCTTCAGTAATTTATGCCAATCATTGAAGTCTTGCCCTTTGCCCAAGTGTAAGGTTGTTTCTGTATGTCATCAAGTTTCACTCTGGCATTGAAATTCAGCTCTGTGTGTCATGTTTAGAAGAGGAAAATGAACACAAAAGATAATGTCCATAAACTTCCTAAACCGAAGCCTACAGACACTAGGAAATCAACAAAATATTCTTCTTGTGTATTCAGCACACTTGACACTGAAATGTGTTGGTGTATAGATTCTTAAAACTATGAACACATTAGTTTTGAAATACATGTTATGAAGCAAAACATTTAAATTAGCAAGTGGCTTAATTTGTTTAGAGGAGTTGTATTTGCGTTGGGGACTGCTTATTTGCAAGGAATTGCAGCTACTCTTACATAAATGCATGCTAAGTATTCTGAAACAATGAAGAACAATACTTTGTAGTCATTTGGTGTGTACTACTTCCTTTGTGCATAGTAACCTTTAATTATATTTAAGATTATTTTTTTCTATACAACCACTATAAAGAAGACTGGGTTGCTGCTTTATTTTTCTTGTTACAGATGACCATAAAATACTATGAACTGATACTTAGTTGGTTAATTTACTCTGATCCCGCTGAGAAAATATGCATGTTTTGCAAATAGGAGTTAGTTCAAATATGCTCTCCTATTTTCCTTCAGTGAGAATGTCTGTGAATTCCCTTTTTTAAATTCAGTTCTATAGCACGAAAAGGCATGCTAGGTAATTTAGACTCACAGAAAGAATCTTCTCCTAAAGCTGTGTTGCCTGCAGCTTTAAAATTTGCATTTTCAGGAAAAAGGTATCTGACTGAGCTTAAATGCCCACAGGCCCACAAGCAGGGCCTTGATCTGCAGTAAATGTGTGAGGTACAGCAAGCACTGAAGTTGTAGTGTGACCTTTATGCAGATTGATCAGACTTTCTTATGACTTCGCAGTGCTTTCAGGGCAAGAGTACAAACAAGGCTAACTGCATAAAAATGTTTCAGCTCTATGAGTTGCTTTGTCATGTCACTTCACTAAGTGCATGCTAAAAAAAAAAAAAAGAAACAGAAAATTGTATTCAGTGGATCTTTGGGGAATAGAAAATGACCAGGATCAAGAGTGTATGTTACGCTTGACAAAGTTTGACAAAATGCCTTTGCTTACAGTGGTAGTTAATAAGAAGATTAATTCAGAACCAGATTTTTCCAGCATATTCCAAGTCTTGCCTTGGTCATGAGCCATTATGTCACATGAAATAGTTTTATTGTGGTCATTTCACATACTGGTGATGTGTATTTCAGATTCTGCATGCTTAGTTCTTAATATGTTACACCTGCATTTGAAGTTAACTCTTTTTCCTCCTCCTCCCTAATGTTAATCTTTTCCTTATGGATGTTCTGAGGCACCTACTTTTATGTATTATTAATTGATTTCCTAAGAGTTTTGGTCATTCTGCAGATTGTTGTTGACTTTCACTCATCCTTTCTGGGGTCTGAGTTTGGTTTGGGGGTTTTTTTTGTGTATTGGGAGAAGGTCTCGACTAAGTTCCTTTTGTGTTTTGTAGGGCAAACAAATGCTCAGATTTCCAGGATAACAGAGGAGTTGTCAGAGAAGAGTGAGGAGGTGATTCGCTACCAGGAAGAGATCTCATCCCTTTTGTCCCAGATTGTACATCTTCAACATAAACTCAAAGAAGTAAGGGAATGCTGATAAAGTGTTCGTGTCCGTGCATGTGTCTGTGCAGCATGTGCATGCCAGTGCTTACAGCAGGCAGAAACTGACTTGGCAAGCCAGGGGGTTGCACTGCAAGAGAGTGGCTGTTCCAGGAAAGTCTGGCAGAGGATCAGTCTCTTGGGGAAATCAGCTGAGAAAATGATGAGCACTTTTTTGTGCTTTCAGAATGTGATTGAGAAGGAGGAGCTGAAACTTCACTTACAAGCCTCCAAAGATGCTCAGAGACAACTGACAGCAGAGGTACTTAAGGCTTCTATATATATATACATTTAGATAAATGTTTGGGATAGAATACAGGAGAAAAAAAACAGAGAGAGAATGGGAGCTACTGCTTTTTAATTATGTAGGATTTTTAATCTTTCATTGTGTTTGAAGTCATATGATTGGAAGAAAAGAATAATTACTTTACTTAAGCCTACACAAATATTTTTGTAGTTCACAGGAGTATGAAAGGCAAGGAGCGTGTTTCAAGTGGGGAGGTCTTACTATTCTTAGTAGTTATGAGAAGAAGAGTGCTTTAGTGTGAATATTACTGATTATATCAACAGTACTGTGGCTCATTAGATTTTAAGGCAGTTCTCTTTTTGCTTCTTTTGCATCAGTAGTTAGTGTATTTGCAGTTTTTCAATGTATTTTCCTTTGAATTTCATCATACTTTTTCCTCTCTCAAATCTTCATGCTTTGTCACTAAAACCGCTATGGGTGCTGTGCTGACTGTTGTCCATTCCAGTTGTGGGCATGTGCTCTGCAGTTGAAGGAATCTTACAGTGTTGTATCAGCCATTATAGGTTACTGTAGGAGTTCATTAAGTTTCCCTCTCTTCTCTCTGAAGAGATCATGTGATGGCCTCTCTTCCCTTTCAGCTCCATGAGTTGCAGGATCGGAATGCAGAGTGTCTGGGGATGTTGCACGAGTCGCAGGAAGAAGTGAAGTTGCTGCGCAGCAGAGCCAGCTCTGTCGCTTGTCTCTGCCACCCGCAGTCCCGTGGAGCATTTCCTGTGGTAACAAACACCTCCAGCGTGGCACACACCAGCTGGCACACACAGCTGTGGCGGTGTGCAGCTCTAGGAGCGCAACGGCCTTTGCAGGAGCTGCAGCCAGAACTACTGTGTAGTAGGCAAAGGAGCTGATCTGTTGGGTTTTCAATTCTGCAGTGTGTACACTTGTGAGAAACTTAGGAAATTAGTTAGGAAACTAACTGTTCACTTGACACATTGTGACACTGCAATTATTTTTCCTTTTTATATGCCTTTTCTGTTTAATAAGGGAATTGGCATGTTCTACAGCTTATGCTCAATTATGCTAGTGTATTGTTTGATGTTGGTGTGAATTTTATGACTTGACAGTGTTTCTTTAAGAAACACAGCATCTCACACACTCAGAATATCTGGGAATTCATCAGGTTTTGGTTGGTTGCTCTGTGTGTACAGAATCACTTGTGTACATGCTTGGCCTTGTAAGAAGTGCTCTTAAAATTGTAGCTTAACTAAAGCAACCAACATACAGAGTACATAAAGAAACACAAATTAAAAGCAGATGTTGGTAATGAAAACTGAACCCGTGCTGGTTACACATGGGTGTAGTTATGGTGGAAAACTGTCCCACGTGCCCTTCCTACAGAGGCCAAAGGGCCAAAGCATACTGATACTGGGCAAACACATGCAGGTTGTTAAAAATAAGTTTACAGATATTTTCTGCTACAATTGTTAGAAGAAAGACTTGAATCTAACTTGTCAACTCTTATGGTTTCCGTTTTTCTCTAGGATTCCCTTGCAGCAGAAATTGAAGGGACAATGCGGAAGGAATTGAGTCAGGGTGATGAATCTGTTCTCTCCAAGCAAAAGTATGTTTTCAGATCTCTATGTCCTACTTTGATATTTATCCATAGACTTGTATTAATTAAGGTGAAACTGATTTCTGGGACTCTATAAATGCATATATTCCCTCTATAATGTTTTCATTATAAATAAAAAAAGGTTTGTAGTATTTGGTAATCTTTTCAGTTTTGAAACCTGCTATGCTTGTTTGATTCTGTGAAGAAGCTGGGAATTGCTAGAAGGATGTTATTTTCTTTAATTTGTGAGATTTTTTGATCCAAATTCACTGTTGCACAGGACTAGTTTTATCCCTTTTAATGCTTATAGAAAAATTGCTGGACAAATGACATTATAGCTGAAAGACTCATAACAGTTTTCAAAACCCCAAAGACCTGTTTCTGGATCTCATAATTCTGAGCAAGAAGTAATAAACTAAACATGTGTTTCTGAAAGCATATACAAATTAAATAAATAAAATATATACTTCTGAATAGTCTAAAGCAGTTATCAGTAGAGGTTCAAGTCTTTCAGGTAAAGAAGTGGTAATTCTGATACTTAATAGAGTAGACATGAGTGTCTTAGGCAATCATATTTTTCTGAACATCTTTTTAATGAGGTCTCTGCAGACTTTTCAAAGTTTGTGTTTCAGAGATTTTTCTTTACTATATCTTTTTTGCTTCTGAAAACCACATTTGTTTACTTGTCTTTTCCGCAGGGGTCAACAGAAACGAGTGTTTGACACTGTCAAGGTTGCTAATATCACTCGTGGCCGCTCCTCTTCCTTTCCTGCCCCGTTGCCAATCCCTGGATCAAATCGCTCAAGTGCTGTTATGACCGCAAAGCCCTTCCAGTCTGGAGTGCACCACTTGGAGAGCCACGCACGGATGGCCCCGGGGAGCAGCTCTGAGAAGAATTTGAAGTAGGAAGCACAGCCTGTTACCTTCTGAAAAGAACTGGTTCAAAACTAAATCCAGACTGGACTTCTGCTGTGTAAGAGAGAAACAGTTAATTCAATGGTCTTAATATCTATTATTATTTGGTGTTTTTCACAGAGATGCTCACAGTCCTGGCCAGCCGGGAACCCCTGGAGACAATGACCTGGTCACAGCTCGGCACAGGCTCTCCCTCCGTCGTCAGAACTACCTGAGTGAGAAGCAGTTCTTCGAGGAGGAGTGGGACCGAAAAATGCATTTGCTGGCTGAGCAGAAAGAAGAGGCTAGTGGCTGCAGTACACCAACAGAAAGCTCTTTTTCCCCGAGTACAAACTCAGAATTCACGGATCTCTCTTCCAGCTGTAGTAATCTCCGTGCCCTCCTACCAGAGAAGTTGCAAATTGTCAAACCCATTGAAGGTAAGAGGATGATCTCCCTTCTCTCATTAGCAGAAAAGGATTTTAGATTTGCCAGCTAAATCATTATGTGCATAGCTAGGTATGATGTGCAGTAACAGGAAGCAGTGGTATTTGGGAGGCTCCATGCCAGCGAGCTTGTCAGCTTTCTACTTGGCTTTCTTAGAGGGTGCTAAGTGTTAGGCTGCTTCTTGGCATTGCCATCCAGTGGATGTGTGGATCACAGTGTGGGCACCAGCCAGCTGCAGTGGCTTTGCTCATGAATTCTTGTAACCTGATACAGTAGTAGGTAATGGCTCTCTGAATCTCTTCTCTTTTTTCACACCAGGATCTCAGACCCTTTTTCATTGGCAGCAGCTTGCTCAACCCAACCTCGGCACCATTCTTGACCCAAGACCAGGTGTTGTTACTAAAGGCTTTACCCCTCTGTCTGATGACACTGTGCACCACATCTCTGACCTGGAGGAAGATGATGAGGAAGAGGGTGAAGGAGGTATAACATTTCAAGCACAACAGTCCTTCCCGGAGGAGAAGAAATGTAAATTAGCAAAGCCAGTGGCAGGGATTTTCCTGCCACCTATTACTTCAGCAGCAGTACCACTCACCGGTAAGAAGCATGGTTAGTATTTCTTCCTGATTCTATTTAGCAGTGTCCTTTCCTCTATGGAAGGTATTTGACTGTGTGATAATGCTGTTTTTGCTGTCTTTGTCTTTACTTCAAAAAAAAGGACTCAAAAAATTAGCAGTGATAATAACATTGTCTTAAACCTTGGTTTGTTCTTGTATGTCTTTATTTTTACCCTCAATGGATGTAAATTCTTCACATTGCAGCCTCAAATCCAGGGAAGTGTCTATCTTCAACAAATTCCACATTCACCTTCACTACCTGTAGGATCCTTCACCCATCTGATGTCACTCAAGTTACTCCCAGGTATGAGGACTGCTAACATCCTAAATGTTGCTGCATAGGATTAAACAGTTTCTTTCTGGCTTTTGATATATGGACCAGTTTTTAAAATACTAAGGCAGTTAGGCAACATGTAGGATGTTACTAATAAAAATAGTTGTAATTACAAAGGGAAACTTGGAATTCTCTAGAGTAAGAGTTAAAACAGGTTAAGGTAACTCGAAGCACATTTAAATTCTTAAATAGCAGATGCCTTGTATCATATATCTATTGTGGAAAAAAATCTATGATTATTTTCTGATTCTGTTATATTTTAAGATTTTTTTAAACTAACTGGATGTCAGTATTCTATCTAATAGAGTATAGGTGATCACAGAAGGTAAATTCATTGGTATTTTGCAGAACAATAATTCTGAGTCTACTGAAGCTGAAACTGTCACAGCTTATAGCAATAGTTTAGTTTTTCTTGAGTCTTCTGTATACTAAAAGGCAAATGCAGAGGAGGTGTAAAAAAGTCTAATGTGTGCATATTCTCTGTTTCATTTTTGTTTTATTTCAGCTCCATGGGTGCTCCATTTTCACTGGGAAATACTGGCAGCAGTACTGGAAACCCAGTAGTGAGCACTCCAGCCATTCCTTACAGACTAAGTATTGGAGAATTTCTCACCAACAGAAGAGACTCAACTACTACTTTCAGCAGCACAAGCAGCCTGGCTAAACTTTTGCAAGAACGAGGCATCTCTGCCAAGGTTTATGACAGCCCCATATTAGAAAAACTGCCTTTGCCACAGCCCCCTCGAACTCTTCCCATTCCTTCTACTCCACCAAATTCTCCTTTGCGTTCACCTTGTCCTTCCCCACCACTGTTTGAGCCTCGAGTGCATCACTCAGAAAATTTCCTGGCTTCTCGACCAGCAGAAACGTTCTTGCAAGAAATGTATGGCCTAAAGCCCTCCTGTAACGGCCCGGACGTAGGGCAGCTGAAGATGAACCTCGTGGACAGACTGAAGAGGCTGGGCATTGCCAGGGTGATCAAGCCCCCTGAAACACAGGACCATGGGAAGAATCAGGGGCCAGAGGTTAGCTTGCAGAGGCAGGACTCAGCTGGGTTTTTAAATGCAGGTAGCAACTTAATGGCAGGACTGAGAAGAAACCGGAGTCTTCCAGCCATGATTGGAGCACTGGGAGTTCCGGTTTGCACACAGTCATCAAAAATGGATATACTAAAGGAAGACTAACTGGCCTGAAAGGTGTTTGACTTAGAGCACAGTAAATAATTTGAGGGATGAACATCCAGTACAGGCATTGTTAGATGTGTTACAGAAGAGTTGGAGAAGGCATGTGCATGTTAAAATGTGGGAGAGACAAGCATTGGGACCAAGGAGCAAAGGAACATGGCTTGGGTTTGAGGAAGAAGGTTTTTGTGGGAGATAGAAAGGTAAAACCAAAGCTTAATTTCAAGACCCCCTTCAGCATCTGTCTTAACTTAATCAGAAGTGAAGACTATTGTAGACAGTTTCAGTGTTTTAACCCTTTAACCTGTATGTGTAGGTATTCTATTTTTTCCCACCATACACCCATAGTATTTACTAGTTTTTTGCAGTCAGGCTACATCATTTAAATATAATATTAAAATAACAGTCAGTCTGACCAGCATTATCAGCCCACGTTCCTCTCTAGAGCAAACAAATTATTAAACTTGGATTTTTTTTTATTCTTTTATTTTCCATATCAGAAACTGTGCTCTTTTGAACTCCTCCTCACTTTGAGAAGCAGGGGAGAGAACCTTCAGCTCTGTGTAAGAACGTAATACTTCAGTTTGCAAACACAGGATTTATATTTTGAAAGAGTGCAATTGTGTTAGTGAAGTATTAACAGAAGTTAATTTCTTTCCAGAGCTTCTGAACGAAGCACACAGAGAAATGTGCAATGAATAAGAATTAAGAAGCAGGAAAGTGTGTATTGGGGTGAAAACTTGAAGTTAAAAAATCTTTCCAAAGTGTAGTGTGCATCTATTTAAATGAGGATATTTTTGTGCACACACACACACACACACAAATATCTCAGGCACATTTCAGCATTGCAAAACGAAATAAACCCTAGGTGCTTGATTCAGGGTTTCTTTTTAAAGACTTAAGTGGAGAGCATTTACTTCAAGGAGTGTTAGAAGTTCAGAAAACTGCCTCTTGTCTTGCCAGGTAGACATTCTGTGTATTTGAGAGATCTCCAGTAAACTTTATGCCTTTCATTCACTTACTTCTCATTTTAGGTAGGATTTTGTTTAAAAGATTTCATTAAGAGCAAAATTTGCCAGTCTGTATATAGAAACAGGAAGAAAAAAGCTGGTGTTCCTTGTAGCCTTTTTATGAATATTGAAATCCTGTGATCAGTGAGAGAGTGTGGTTCTGAACATAGCTGAGGTAGACTTTCCAACTCAAAAGAGAACTCCATTTTAGAAATCTGGTTTCTGTGTGTTAATCATCAAAATATTACTGCCCATGCTGCTTTTTTGATTCCTTCCTGTCCAGGGTTCTAATCATAACTGAACAATCTACAACAGAGGTTTTGTTTAACTTAAGAAAAAGTAAGTTTTGCTAGTGACCTGAATAGAAAGAGGTTCTTAACCTTTATGTAAATTTTCACTATACCTATCAACATTATAAAATTATGTTTTGCAACAATTAGATTAAACAGTTAAGTTTACCTTGCCTGTTACCATGTAAGTGGGGCAGAGCTGGCAGCTGTCTGGGGGTGCGGTGTGACGCATTAGTGCAATTACACTGATTTGCATGTGCCATAAGGCACATCCACCGTAATCAGCACCCTCGTTGCTGCAGGGGTGAGTGGAGTAGGGCAGGAAAAGAAAGCTTCTTAAACTTGTTTATAGGACATTTGTAACGTGGCCTTTCTGCTTTTACAGTTCTCTAGATCTTGTGATGACTCTTTGATTTTTTTTTTTTTGGAAAAGGAAAAGGAGTAACCACTTCAAACTTGCACAGGGATTCTTAGTAGAAGTTTGTCTGTCAGCAGCGCACAGAAATATTCAGGAACTCCTGGAGTTGCCTTTTGCTCTCTAAGCAAAATCTTACACTTACAAAAGGTGAATTTTATTTAAAAGACTGTATACGGGTTAATTTTGTTTTTTAAATGAAAAATATTTAATTTTTTCATGTAAGTATTTATGTTTGTATGTACTTAGCTGTGCATGGTGTCTTGCCTAGCTACATAAGGTAAGAGTGAAAGGAGGGAGTGCAATGTTGGTCTCCAGTGGACTGAGATGGGTATGTCTGCTGTGTATCTGTAACTTCCAGGGAAATGAGTTAGCAAGAGCTTAGACAGTTTGGTATCAACAGAGAAGTGTGTAGCATGTCAAGTATGTCCATTTTATGTGTTTATTGTAGGAATACCTGTCAGTTACAGATAAATTTTTGAAGGTATTACACTGTTTCTAACTGGCTTCATTAGGTAACTCCAGCCATTGGATCAGCAGTGTAGCAAATCAGCTAAGGCAGAATTCCTTTGGCAGACCATGGTTCAGGTAAAATTAATCTATACAAGCATATAAATTAAATGCATGTTTCTCTTGGGACGCTTCCTTATTCCATAGCCCAACAATATAAACTGGTTCGGTTCAAACAGGGCTGTGGGTGTCAAGAGGTCAGTTTGTTCTCTAGGTGAGATGTATCATCAGATACTTTACATAAGGCAAAAAGAAAATGGAAGAACCTCTATACCATGGTGCTTGTGTGTGTTTATCCAGTTGGTTGATGCTGTGGTGCAGTGTTGTTCAAATTCTGTCATGCATTCATACCTTTGGCTGGTCATGCAGAGTTTGGATATAGATGCCTGGCTTGCAGTAACGGAAAACTGATACTTACTTCTTCCAAGTTACCATTTTGTGCCAAAACCTAGAAGATAAACCTTTTCTTAACAAAATGGGTTTCTGAGAACCTTTTAGAACTTAGCATGATCCTAGGAATGATTTGGCTTTCGTTATCTCCCATAAGAGAGGTGAGAGGTGACAAACTGGCATGGCTGAGATCCTGCACCAGATCTTTTGTTTGAGGTAGACCTAGAAGGAATGGAGAATTACATTTTGGCAAGGTTCTGTTGTCTTGCAGGTTTGAGTCAAACACAGATGCTAGAAAGGACTTAGCCATGCTTGTGCAAGTTACAAGAGACAGAAGGAAATTCTTGCATTTACCTTATTCCGATTGTCTTAAACAAAGCACAAACTTAAAAGCTTTCCAGTTTCACTGTTAGTTTTTGATAAACTCAGTGATACCTGCATGCTCAAAATACCTGCGATCAAAGTTAAACATCTACTGCAGTCGAATTAGCAACAGAGAGGGAATGCGAATAATTGGGTTTGGGCCTCATCTGGCTGTTACATGAGGGAATTACACACATTTGAACAGTCTGGGATTTTCATGGTATTTTTTCCATCTGCTTTTTGCACTTACTGTTGTTTCATAGTGGAATGTAAATTTGATAATAAACATGTATAACATGCCATTTTTCAGTATATTGCTGATCTCCTGTGGTTTGTTCCAGATGTCATCTTCTCTAGTACAGTCTTCTATAACAAACCTAAAATCGGGCCTTTTTGTGGCTAAAATTTATAGTGATTGTTATACTGTACACAAGCTTAGTGAAGTGAGTTGGTATGTGCAGAAGTGGCTTTAGAAGCCAATAAATTGATTTAGATGGTATTTGAGTGTTGAGCCTCACTTTAAATGGATCTGTTCATATTTTCTAGTACCTTGGGGGTTTTTGTGCGTGGGTGGTGCTTTGGGGTTTTTTCCTCCCCTCTTTTACAGCAGCTAGTGTGTTCCTCTAGCATTAGAGTTGGTACTGCAGTGTTGTCTAACACCACCACAGTTGGTTTTTTTACCATCTCGGTAGCTGATGTTATGTGAGCTCTATAGATTTGTGACAAAATGGGGGTAGACACTGAAGCAGTTCTATGTGCATGCGCACCATGGGAGGCAATATAAAATGTTTTAAGGAGCTGGGTACTTGCCTAGTGACTTCTCCTGTGCTTAGAACCAAGACTCAAAGATCAGCAAGATGAGTGAACACAGGATAACTAGACATCTTGAAACATGAAGCTGTACCAGAGCAACTGATTTTCACTGTTGAGACTACTCTGTGTAGAGGATACTCTGAAATCCAGGTCACAGACAGATCCTGCTGAGGATGCTGGATGACAAATGCTTGACTTCAGCTTGAGGTGTACCAAGCCACTAAGAATGAATCAATGATTTTAAAAGTGATGAGGACAAGTAACAAAACACACCGCTGTGAGCTGATTATATCCTATACAATTTACAGCACTCCCCCCTTTATTTTGCAAAAGTTAGGCTTAAAGTACACAAGGCTTTATAATGGTTGTCTTCTAAAAGTTGCCTTGTAAAGATACCTTATGAAAGCAATAGCAATGTGGTACAGCTGATAAGAGGACACTGAGTGTATTTTAGCCAGCAAACCACCGAGAGAGATCAGCTAAATAAATCGGAGATAAATCAGAGACCAGCTCAGAGATGCTCTCGAGTATAAAGTGTTACATGTATTAATACAAATTTCTTAAGGCTTTTTCTCCTCAGTTGTATTTTCAATTACAAGTATCTGCTCTTTTGGTAAGAGTAGACACTTGAAAGTCTGTTGTGTTTGATCAAATTCTGAGTGAAACCAGCCAATTCCTGGCTGCTGCAGCTCTGCCATGCAGTTCCCTCCCAGTTAGTTGACAGGAAAGATGAGCCTCTTCCTCAGTGTGAAACTGGGCTGTGGCATCTGCTTGTTTGCATCCCGCTCACAAGATTTTCTGCTCACTTCTTGATTTACCGCTGTCAGGATGGTGAGGACATCTTCCCCTCTGCAAAGACATGAGTACAGTTTGTATTAGAGGCAGTTAACATAAGCAGAATAACAACATTCTCACTATCTTGATATATACCAGTGCTAACAGCTCCTGTTTTTAATAGGCTTCAGTACTTCCCTGAGTTGCTTTGAACAGTCTGCATGGTGTTGCTCTGTCTGTCCTACATTACTGTTTTCACTCTGAGCGAGCATTCCCACTCCATATCATCTACCTCTGCATCTAAATCAAATCCCTGTCATCCAGAAGGAAAATTCAGGTGTTGCCAAAAATAAGCTTATGGAAACATAGGTACCGAGGACAGCTGTACTCCAGGTGCTGGCACAGTGCCTGTATGTACCAGGTTCCCTCCCTGGGACTTCTGTAGGAGACGTAATCCTGCAGAGTTGCCATACCCAGGAGGAAGTCTGCCTCTGCAGGGATGCAGTCGAGCTGAAACCTTGCATCTCGCTCTACAGAAGATTCTTGCTCTCCAGAATCTGTTTCGATCGTCACACCTTTATGGAAAGCATCACCTTGGCAGGCCTGAATAAAAAAAACTTTTGGTTTTCCAGCAAGTGAGTTGCAATTCTGTACAGTGAAAGAAGTGGTCAGTTCCCGGATAGGTACTTCCTGCCCATCAACACCATATATAATGCCTTTTTTCCCATGAGACAGGATACAGCAAACAAAACAGTCTTTGTCCTCGTGGTCTTCACTCCGGAAGATGTTCACAGTCTTACGGATTTCTTCTGCAGTGAGGTCTCTATATTCTTCTACTCTAAAATGAAGCTTGCGAAAGACATTCCTCAGAGCCGCTGGAAAGCAAACAGAAGGGAAATTGGAGACATTTCGTTATATGAAAGTTGGACTCTGCAACTGCAAATTGCATTTCTAGACATTATTGGTCATCTGCTACATGACTACATCCACACAGTTATACTCCTAGTCTGAAAATACTCTACTAGTCTAATCATTAATCGTATCTCTACTGAGTTCCCTTAACTGTCATTAAAAGGCTTTCTTGCTATCATGCCCCTGGAAAGCATGCAGAACTATTAAGAAAGGCGTATCCCTTTTCCCCACCCACTTTACAGCTAGTCCCTACATCTCTCAAAAGGTGTTGGACAGTGCAGTTGCTTTACCCAAGAGGAGAGCACAACTGCTTTGGGTGGTACCCGTGTCACAGGAAGAGAAACCTTGTGCTCTGACTTGAACTAAAGGTGGAGTTCAGTTCAGTGAGGGAAGGCCCATCGATGGATTTTATCTCTTGGCACAGACAGTGCAAATTCACTGATCTGAGAGACTGTAGGACCCACCATGAGCTCTGCTGCGGTACAACAGCCTGCTAAAATCAGGGCCCCTGAGTGCCAACATCCTCCCTTTTTTTAAGTTGGATGTTAAACAATGCCCAGGTCTGGTTCAGCAGCAGATGTTTCCAATTCTGCATATTTTAGAATTAGTATGCATAAGGCTGATGCAAAGCTAGCCTAGCTTGTAAACTCCAGGCTCAGGGTGCTGCTTAAGGTTGCAGTAACCTCACTAAAACTGCAAAATGCTAGTGAATGGTTCAGTGTCCGGCACTAAAAACTGGACGAATTGATTAAGACGTGTCAGCACAGTAAACAGAGCTGACTGAGCCACTACAACAAAAGTATCCTAGAAAGGGAAGACTAAAATTTAGACCTTTAGGTAGAGAAACAAGGTTTTCATCCTTAACGTTCACTGTACCTGCATCCACATCTGTACCATTCCGATCCTTCATGTGTTTGTGTTCCAGCACTCCTTCCCTAGCTTTTGCAAAATTGTGATTATTCAGGATCAGGCACACTCCACAGGGTCGGCTGGTCATTTTGTAAGCTTCAAGCAGCTGAAAAGAAAGACTCCTGGTGAAACTCCTGCGCCGTCCTCCAGGTGCTCCTCAGCTGTTGGGAGTGGCAGAGCAGGGTACAGAGCCAGCTGGCCTCCTGTCCAGGCAGCTCTCTCTGAACAGCTTTGCTCCCAGGCCCTGGCAGTGTCCTGCCCCACTGCCTTTGGCAGTCTGTGCAGGACAGCACCCTGCTGGACAACCAAAGTCAGGCTCAGCCCACCCGGGGTGCTCTGTTCACTCACATCTCCATGCCAAGCCAGCTGCCAACTGCCTAATTCCTGGTGTCATAAACTCAGCCTACCTTGCTACCCTTGTAGATGTTTCTGAACTACAACACTGCAGCAGCTGTGCCTGTGACAGAGCTTCAGAATAAAGGATGCAGAGTTGTTCATTTTTCTTTTTCTAGACAGTGCTTTTAACAGTTGGTCTCAGAACAACAGTTCACTTCATGGAGGGGTGAGCTCTTCTAAGACAAAATGATGATGTTTCTAAGAAATAAACTAACTTACCTGGGAAGAGTCATTAAAATTGCCAGGAAGATAAGGTGCCACAGATGACACCAGATGCCCCCCAGAGCCTCCTGTGCTGCCCCTCTCTTCCTCTGTGATGAGCATCTCTTCTTGGCCTGCAAAGCATTCCTGATTAGTCCTGTACAATACCTATACAACACTTCAACAGTAACTGTGGGGAAGAGGCTGATTTGTTCTCTTTTACCAAAAAGGTTTAATCCATCTTCAATTCTGTTCCACAGGCTGGTGTTAATTTTTTCACAGAGACTCTTCAGCATACTTAGGTTGTCTATTCCCAGAAGGCCCTTCTTCTCCATCTCGGTGAGAATGTCGAGCATTGTCTGGGTAATCAGAAAGGCAGTTTGCTCTTAGGGCACCTCCCTGCTGCCACTGGGAGTGAGGCTGCAGCAAATGCACCTAAGCTTTAACCTACTGACAGCACATGCGACCCACAGTCAATCCAGCTGACTGGGAGCTCAGTTGAGACCTCAGCTGAGCCAATTAATCCTAATTCAACAAAACCTACAAGTACTGTTACGTACCAACATCTTCTCAAAACACACTCATTTCCTTTCTGTAGCTCAGAGGTGCCAAGATGTAATTACGATCTAACCCAGGACATCTAACAGTGGTCATACAGGAATATATAACAACATTTTTAATGATTGCTTTCATTCGACTTTCAGTGGCTATCTTGTGCACTTAACTGAAACACAAGAATCACTGCAGTGACCATCTTAAGCACTGGCAAAAAGGATATAACCTCCCATGATGGTGTAGAGATCCCTCTGAAGCAAAAGGGGACCCAAGGGACAGAAACTCATCAAACAGTGAGTGGCAGAGCACAGTGGTCACCCCAAGAATTTACTAGCTATCACAGTCTCCACTCTAAGGAAAGAAGGAAAGTCCTCAAAACCTTTATTAGACAGAACAAAGTACCCAGGAGTCAGAACTGCAGGCTGGGACAGCATAAAAGCACTGGATCTTCTGCAAGGCTACTTGTAAATTCCAAGCTCATTGGCCTTAACCTTGAGAAGGATCTGTTGCTTAGATCTGTATTTTCTGCATTTAAAAATAAAAATAAAATCATAAAGCAATACCCACAGCGGGTGACTTTCTCTATTTGATAATGACTTAGAAAGAAGACAAAAAAAAAAGTCAGTTGGGCAAATAAGTTAATGTGTTCATCAGTTTTTTGTTGATTAAAGCCACTGAGTACCCTGACCCCCGTGGGGTGCTTGGATGTGATGGCCTCAGTCCCTGGCACTCCTGGCACAGCTGGCTGTGACACTGCTGCAAAAGCCGTGCCCAGCACCAGCCCAAACAAGTCCCATATGCACCCAGGGACACCCTTTTTCTTGCAGTGTTTTCACCGTAAGAGTGACACCATAAAGAAGTGAGTGACGCTCATTCCTCCATGAGCAACCCAACTGCCTCCATGGACTACAGTAATAATTTTTAAAAAGTATTAAAGAGATACTTACAGTCTCACGGGTTAGCTTGCTTTTTGGTAATTCTTTGACCAAAAGTAACTTGAAAGACATCAGCTCATCTTCGGTGGTATCTTCAGACAGCTGAAAGAGCAAATATCTAGAGAAAGAGGTGGAGGGCGTTGTTTAATCGTGTTTCCGAGCACAATTTAACTCCGTACTACGGCCGGGCCCTTTTCGTCTACTGTCCCCCCAGCACATATCCTCCTTTTTTTTTCCGTTTTAAATGGAGGACACAAGTCCCAGGACAGCCTGAAGTCAAACCTTTACAGCTGCAATTAAACAGATCTCAGTTCCCCTGCAGTGAAAGCCACGCTGAAGCTCTGGGGAGCTGCGAGCACAGCCCCGCCGCCCCGTGTCCTCCCTTCTGCCGGGCTGCAATCGCACCTCTCCGTAGGGCCTCTTCCCGCTTTCTCTTGGAAGCCGCCCGCGCGCTTCCAGCCCCCAGCCTTGTTCAGAGGAGGTGACGGCTGTCCCGGACAGAACGCGGCGGGCAGCCGGTCCCGCGGCGCCGACCCGGGCCGGCCCAGCCCGGCGTCCTCACTCACCTGAGGGGCGGCACCCGCGCTCCGCCCGGCGCCCGCAGCTCCCTCTCCACCTGCTCCCGGCTGGAGCCCAGGTGGGCAACCAGGAGGTCGATCCGCCCGATGCAGTACAGCAGCTCCCTGAGGAAGGCCAGGTTCCCCGCCTCCAGCACGCCCTTCTCCTGCAGCGCTTCGAACAAGTCGTGCGGGCTCCGGACGGCTTCCAGCCTCCTCCTGGGGACGTGCTCCCGGCTGAGGAACTTCAGCGCCGCCAGCTCGGCCGCGTCCAGCTCGTCGCTGACCGCCAGCAGCCGCCCCCGGGGCAGCTCCATGGCCGCGCAGCACGGAGAGCGCTCCCCGCCGCCACCGGAGGCGGGGCCCGAGGCGGGGCGGCGCTTCGCTCTGGATTTAACTTCCGGAGCGAAACAGCACGGAGCTCCGTGGGGAGCGGGGGGTGTTGGGGCATGTCTGCTCACGTTTCCGACTGTTCTTGAGCCCGTTCGTGAGCAAACCGAACCTGTGAGTGCGGATGTAAAGGTCTCCCTCTGCCCAGGCTTTTCCTGTAGTCGCCTCTCGCTGGTTCCCAGGCACTCACAACCACTGCTATTTTAATACAAGGAGAAGGATGTTCTTCTAACACCACTGATTCGCCTTCCTCCTTGCGAGCCTTCTGGGCTTCTGTCAGAAATGGCAGCACACTCCCTGCAGGCGTTCGGCCCCTAGCAGCCCCCAGCCGTGGAAAGCAGCTCCCTTCCCACCCGTCCCGCATCTGCTGAAGACAGTTCCACCAACAGGAGCAGGCACTGCGCCGTGGCACAGGGCCCTGGGATGCTGCACCACCTCCACGACACCTTCTGGTGCAGCACTATGGATAGATAATATTTCACAATAGGAGGGGAGAGATTTTACCAGCTGGAATTTCGTCCTTCTGAAAACGAACCTTAACACCTTGATGCTCACTTTGAGCCAGAGAGCAACCCTCAGCGCATCCATATCCTCCAATAAAGAACCAGTGTTCTTGCTAAGCACTGATTTGAAACCAGCATCCCTTCCTTCCCAAAAAATCCAGTAAAAAACAGTTTAACAATATATTAAACAGAAATCTGTGCATTGTTATCATAGAAATGCCTTATCAATGTTCAAAACCTATGCCAGATACTTGGTTACTACATGCATGGCAAGTTGGGTCAAAGATGGAAGGAATCTGAAAAGCAAGGTACTTTTCAACAGGCCATAAGCTGCCATGTCCTCAAGACATGTTAGAACAAGATCTTCCTAGCAAAGAGGGAGGTATGGATCCATCTTTGCACTCACATACCTGGACCAATCAGGCCTAAACACAAAGTGGTTACACATCTAAAACTAACGTAGACTTAGGCCAAGCTCAGGAGACATCTCCAGGATAACATTCCACCTAGCTAGGAATGTATGGTTGGCATCCACAAGAGTCAGCCCCGTTTGGGGGCTGAGGAGTTCCAGTGGCTGTCAATAACAGAACAGAGTGACAAGCAAAGGCACACTTACAGAAAGGATACACAGAAATTAATATCTGGGAATTCCCAAAGATCTCACTTATATTTTTTAGCACATTGCGAAGAAGTCATTGCAGATCAAACATGCCATTTTCTGTTCATAATTTGAAATAGCTCTAGTTGAAAAGAGGCAGATTTGAATAATTTCTGAGAGAATGTGCCCATGTTATTTAGGGGTCAGAATAAAAAGGCTGACCAGCAAGGGCTGAACACTCAACACCTCCGGAGAAAAATGTAGCACTGGACACCCTGCTGTACAGTTTAATATCCTTAATGGCATGTATTTTGTGTCCACCTCTCCCTGGTTTTCAAAATTCCTGCAGGAGATCCTAGAGATCACAGAAACAGCCAGCGGTTCAACCAATCCAAACTCGTCAGCACCTGAATTTGCACCAGTTTGAGAACTGAGCAAACCCTCACACAGCTGGTGGGAATACTCAGGTGGTGGGAATACTTGCCACAGCCTGTGCAATGGGAGAAGCTGGCAGCCAGCTGAACACAGGCAGGCTCCTCACATGTGCCACCAGCCCATCCCAAGAGCAGCACATTTACATGTCATCCTAAAACCATTTGGGTGAAGAGAATGACAAACTTCCCACAGGAGGTGGGCATGAAGAGCTCTCTGGGAAACTGCTGTTAAACTGAAAGAGTAAGTAGCAAAATGTGAGTGACTGGGCAAGGATTCATGCCACTGGACAAAATTATTTCTTCTTCTTCAGCTAACAGTCCTCCTCAACTCTTGTGTTTTCCTTTTCAAATAGCACCACTCTGATCTTGCCTGCTTTCAGTTTTAGTCTGCAGGACTTCAACTCACCAGCTTTTCTTTCCTACCAGACTTCTGGCTCCATTTTGTGTTGGCAGTGCTTCTGCTGTCTGAAAACAAAACAGAATTAAGTGCCAGCTTTGTTGTGACTGGATTTGGCCTCCCAGCCATGAGCTGGGAGGAAAGAAAAGGCAAAGTAAAAAACAAAGCTGAGGGCCTTCAGAGAGAAAAAGTGATTGCCCCTCACCATTCTCTAGGTTGTACTACAGAGAAAAAAGAGTCAGGAAATTGCAGAATGAACTTCCTTCTTACCACTCAGCTATGTGGGAGGGACACAAATCGGTGCAAAAACCTACCAGCCTCACTTTGCTCAGAACTGCAAAACTCAAAGTGTGTTTTCTCCTTCTCTAATTGCTGCATGACCTACGTATAAATTCACAGTATGGCTGTTTTCTGCAGTTCTTTAGAGGATTTTGATGGGATTTTCTCTTCCTCCTAGTCGGTCTTCATCAGCAAGTGATAATGCTAACTAATGGAGGTGGCTGGATTTTAACAGGAAGAACAAAATACCAAATCAATTTAATCACAG
>VWZW01002966.1:6140-26573 GCA_013397115.1 Edolisoma coerulescens | reverse complement strand
TCCTCCTCCTCCTCTTTCTCCCCCTGGACCATTGTCCCTGAGCCAGCACTGGGCAGGGGAAGGAAGCCACATGGAGAGTGGCAGTGTCCACCTTCAAGTCCCATGGGGATCCACAGCATCCTCCTCCAAACCCCACCAACAGCTGCAGTGTTCACCCCAAATCCCACAGGGAGCTGCAGCATCCAATTTGGAGCCACTTCCAGCATCCACTTCCAAATCCCACGGGCAGCCATGGTGTTCACCTCCAAATCCTTGTAAGAGCTGCAACATCCACTTCTAAATCCCATGGGCAGCCATGGTATCCACCTCCCAACCCCACCAAGGGCTGCAGTGTCCATCTCCAAACCATATAGGGAGCTGCAGCATCCACCTCCAAGCCTCATCAGGAGCTGCAGTGCCCACCTTCAACCCCACAGGGAGCCACAGCATCCACCTCCAAGCCCCAGTGCTGACCTCCTGCCATGCCCCAGCATGCCCAGCACACATGCCCGGCTGCTCCATGGGCTCAGCAGTGACAGCAAGAGCCTTCCTGGAGCGGATGCTATGCTGCTGTCCCCGGGGCGACTCCAGGGCAGCTGGGCCCAGTGTGGCTGCAAACACTTGTTGTTGTGAAATTCCTCCTCCTCCTCCCTCCCGAGCACGCACGCACACAGGCACCGCCAAGTAATCAGGCTTTAGAGGAGAAAAGCTGCAGGGCTTAGTGGAGCAGGAACCCACGTCCCCACCCCGGCGGCAGTTGGGGGAGGGTGGCACTGGGAGGAGGCCCCCAGCCCACCCCATCCCTCCATCCCGGCTATCCCGGCATCCTCCTCTCCAGAGCCCAGACAGGGATGTGGCCACGGGTGGAGAGCTCTGCTGAGACCCCCACTCCTGCGCGGGGGTGATGCAGCAGAGCAAGGGGCATCCCTGCACCCCCACACCCCACTCCTGCTCATCCATCACCCTTCGGATCCCCTTCTGCAGTGCAACCCCAGGAGCCCCACAATAGCCCAGGAGGACCCTTTCCCACGGACAGAGCTTGGGCATCGCCGTTAAAACGCTGATGGGGGCAAGGTCCTTGTGCCAAGTACCGTGGTACCGGCTGCGGAAGCAGCCTCGGTGTCTCACTCCGGTGCCAGAGCCGGCTCGCCCACGGAGAAACCCCCCCGCCCTGGCGCTGAAAACCGCTTGCTTCAGCTGCTGCGGGATTTAAGATGCAGCGCGGATCGATGCAGGGCTTGGGCTCCAGCCGGGAGCTCGCCAGGCCACGTGGGGAGGGAGCGCTGCGGCGGCAGGACGGGCTGCCCTTCCCCAGCATCCCGCTCCACGCCAGGCGGGGGGATGCTGGCCAGCGGTGAGGTGGGGTACACCCCAACGGGGTGACGGGGTGCTGGGAGGATGGGCGAGCTGCTGCCATGCAGCTGAATCATCCGTCCCCTCTGCCAGGGGAGTGGGGGACCTGTCCCTGGAGACCTTAGGACGGGTCACACCTTAGTGCCGGCAGCAACGGGCGCTGGGGCCGGAGCGGGGAGCGCGGCAGGAAAAGCACCGGCCGGGAGGATGTGAGATAAAGCGCCCGGTGGTGTTATCTGACGCCCGCCCGCGGCCGCCTTTCCTGCGGCCCTGCGCCTCTTCCGCCCGCCCCGCGCCACGCGGGGAGCCAAGCGCCCGGCCAGACCGGCCCGGGCTCTGCCACCCTGCCCGCTCACCCTGCGGCATCGCAGCCACCGAGCGGCGGGGCTGCCCGGGAGGGACGGGTGGTCTCCAGCCACGACTGCTGCAGATGCTCTGCATCGCTCTGGCAAAGAGCTGGGTCCTGCCCGCATGGGTCCCCCCACAGCGGGGTCCATGGGCCAAAGTGGGGAGGACACCAGCTGAAGCCAGGCCGTGGTCACCATTTCCACCAGTTCCCATCTTCTTCTGCAGCCAGACATACCGGCCAGCCTCCCTGGCTGGTCCCACCAGGCCCCACGGATCGGGTGCCAGCAGCTCTGAGCCCCCGCTCACAGCCCCCTCCCACCGGGCGATGGCTGCACAGCCTGGCACAGCCCCCGAGCACCCGCGGCTGCGGGACAGGGCCACCCCAGCCCACGCGATGCAGCTCCCCGCACCCCCAGAGACAGCGGGCACGGCGCCGTGGCCGCGCTCAGCCCCAGCGGCGCAAGGCGGTGCCCGCTGTTGGCACGGGGCGCGGCGCCGAGCCGTGCCGAGCCGTGCCGAGCCGTGCCAGCGGCGCCACCGCACAATCCCGCCATTGTCCCGGCCGCCGCTTTGCCTCCGCCAGCTCCCACCATCTGCAACCACCCGGCGCTGCCCTCCAGCCCCCGGGGCCACCGCGCCAGCAGGCGCCGGACACCGCGGCCGTGCCAGCTGGGACGGGTCTGTCCCCACGCTGTCCTCGCCAGGGACCCCAGACCGGGGTGCTGGGGGGTGCCTGGCAAGTTCGCATTAAAGGGGGGGTCCCCCGCCCTGCCACCGTGGGACCACCCAGCACAGCAGATACCGCTGCTCCTCGCCAGCCGCTGCCCGGCCCCGCCGTTAATTGCAGAGGGGGGAGGAATTAATGATCTTAATCCCTTCTTTATGATTGACCCGAGTAAAGACGGCGAGGGCCCCCCCGTCCCGTTTCTGCCCCTTTTCCGGCCCCCATCCCTTGGGGAAGGCGCCGGGCAGCGTCATCTGGGTCCCTGTCAGAAGGTGCTTAGTGCCGGCCACGGCATTAAGGGGCACGTGATGGGCTCCCTCGCCCGGGTCTTTGCACGGGGCAGCTTAACAGCCTGGAGGGACGCCAGGGTTCAAGGGGACACCACCAAGGTCGGGAGGCCCCAGCCCGCACCCAGGGGTTCCCAGCCCTTTGCAGGACACTGCTCCTCCCCTGCAACCAGCCCTCTGCCAGGTCCAGGGTCCGAAAGCCAGGGGGTCCCCGGGCGAGGGACGGCACCCATGGAACATGTTGCTCAGAGAAGCTGTGGCTGCCCCATCCCTGGAAATGTTCAAGGCCGGGTTGGAGGGTTACCCAGTTACTCCAGGCTTTGGAGGAACCTGGTCTAGTGGAACATGTCCCTGCCCATGGCTGGGGGTGGAATGAGATGATCTTTAAGGACCCTTCAAACCCAAACCATCGTGTGATTCTGTGGTTTCCATGGGTCACCCCAAAGACCTGCCTCCCACCAGCCTGGAATGCTCAGATGGGGCAAGGCAGCTGTGCTCTCCCATGGTCCTGGGGGGAAAAAATGGGATATTCCTCTGCCCGCGTCTTCCCCCAGCTCTCAGCACCACTCCACCCGTCACCCCCTTCACTCTGCCCCAGGGCTCCCTGCACCCCAGCACACAGGGGACTGCTCTGCAATAGTCCTGACAACGCCAAAATAAATAAAGGTTGCAAAAGGATCATCTCTGGTGGTCCAGAGAAACCCCTGCCAGCCGATGGACTGAGAGTCCCCCCAGTTGCAGGCACCATTCACTGTCAGAGGGGAGCAGGAGAGGAGCTTCGCTTCTCCTAAAAAAATGACAAGCTGCAAATTCCAGCTGGCTCCCCTGTGTTTTCGCTGCATGGCTGGAAAGCCATCAGCTCCTGCCGACCTAAAAAGTCTCGTCTTCAAGAAAGAACTTCTGCTTTCCTTTAATTTTAAATAAATCACCCTCCTCCCAGAAAAGCCGCCGGTTGGTCAGCCGTGCACAGACACGGCGTAAAGGGAGAAGAAAGCAGCAAAGCTGAAGCCGAGCTGCTCCCGGGCTCCGGAAACAAAAGGAGAAAATCAAAATTCGCCTTTTTTCTAATCCCTGGGCGCTGGGTGGGCACTGGGGGCGGTGGCTTTGTCCGCCCGCAGCAGACGGAGGACGAGGCCGGAAGGGACCCCGGCATCTTTTCAGCCTGGAGAAAGGCTGCAATTGTCCCCTCCGCCGCGTTTTTGTCCCCACTTCCTCCCCCTCGCCGCGTGGCCGCCCGCCCAGCATGGCCCCCACCTCCTCCCCACCACCGTCACTCCCTGGTGATGGATGGACGGACAGACGGATGGACGGACCCAGCCGTGCCATGGACAGACCAAAGTAGGGCGCCCACCACCAGCATGTGCCCCTCTCAAAGGCATCCCAGGAAAGATGCAGGTCAAGGGAGGCTGCAGCCAGAGGCACCTTCCCCTTGCAGCTCCAAAGAGGGGCCGGAGGTGGTCCCTGTGCTCCTCAGCTGCCCTGGCCAACAGTGGACAGGACCTTGAGATGGCCAGGAGCAGGAGACCACGGGTGGTGGGAGTGATGCATGGGGAGACAAGACACCCTGAAGGCATCCTGGTGTCTGAAACACATCCTGGGATGAGACACCCAGTGGGCAGAACAGGACCACTACAGGCCCTGTAGCACTGTCACAAGCCAGAGGGTCCAGCAGCAACCCAGGTCAAAGGCTCAGGAGAACAAGCCCCACCAGAACAAGGTTCACAGCAGCTCCGACTCCAGCACCGCAACAGCTGACTCAGCTACCAGGTGCCCATTTCCACCGCACAGTGGAACCTGCTGTTCCCTCCACCAGGTGACACAGGTCAGCTGAAACAGGCGGTGATGTCTCATCACAGCCTCACCAGCCAGATGTCCAGCAGCAGGTGAACCAAGAGAGAAATCAATCCATGATCTCCCAAGGCTGATTATCCTTACAGGACACCCATCCATGGTGCCTGATAACCAGGTGCCTGAGGCAAAGACAAGCCTGTTATTTGCAAGCCATCACCTCTGTCAACCCAACAGCCCCCAAGCTCTGCTCTCTGCATTCATATTCCCAAAAACTGGTCCAGCCAGAAGATCCACTCCTGGATGTACCATGGAAGTTACCATCACCCACCACCTTTTCTCCAGACGTCAAGAGAGGACACCCAGGCCTGGGGGGAGGTTTGGGTAGTGCTGTGAATGTTCAGGCTCACCCTGAGCAGGTTAAAGAGCCAGAGGTATGATGGGTCGAGGTATGACAGGTCGCCAGATGGGCAACTCACACGGACACAGTTCATCTCTCGTGCTCCAGAACATCCTTCGAAGGGCCAGTCGTGGCAGCCACTCTGCTTGTCTCTGCTGCCGAGGTGGCACTGAGGGATGTTAAGAAGCCAACTCCCGAATTAAAAAGGCTATGGAAGATTAAATCCAGCATCTGGAGTTTGCCCTGGAAGCAGATGGCAAATCATCATGGTGCACAGAGTGGCTTTCACCCGTCTCCTCTTTGCAGGCAGCCACTTGGCCCTGGTGATGCCCCCCAGGAGCAACTCTGGACACACACACAGGGAGGGCCAGGATGTGTCCTGCCAGGCACATCCTCAGGGACAACGTGGTGAGGCCATGCCACATCCTGCTGAGCAGGCAGGAGGTGATGCCACCTCCCCAGGTGAGCTCCCTACACCAGGGATCCAGCAAGGGCATATTTTTTCCCCACTGGTGGTGGGTTTTTCCATGTAGCCCCATGGCTGCTGCAGGCTTCCCAATCTGCCAGCACAGCCACACCCTGATGCCTGAGTCAGGCAACACCCCAGAGCCTGCCACGAGTGTGCCCTGGACTTCCGAGGAGGTTATCATCGTGGAGAGGAAAAGGAAGTGCCCAGGGACGCCACTGCCTCCATGCACATCCTCGAACCTCACCCTGTGGCCCTGGCACAGCTGGAGCCACCACCGCAGGGACCGACCTGCGCCCGGGGCTGCCCCAGCTGGGAAATGTGGCTGCGTCCTGCCTCCGCGGGGTGGTGGTTACGGATTAAGGAGTCTTAAATGTCAGACGACCAGGCGCTCCCTGGAAATCCACTTATCTCCGCTGCCACTCGGAGCGGCCAGAGCCGGGCGGTTATGGAGATAACGCGATTTGAAGCGTCCACCCGAGCATTGCAGGGCTGCGGGTGCCCTGCGGACAACACCAGGCACCTCCTCCCCTCCTCCGCTCGCCCAGCTGCTGCCCAGAGAGCCGGGTGACGGCCACGCTGCTCAGCCCGGGGGCTGCACCCACCTGCGTGGTCCCCCCCTTCCCCGATTCCGGGGGATGAGGGAGGCTTGGCAGCCTCGGTGCTCATCCATCCCCCCCTGTGCCAAAGCTGCACCAATTCGCTGCCCAAATCCTAAAACGACTGTAACTAAAACCTACCAGATTGAGCCTGGGGAAGAGCCCCCCCCGCCTCTCCCCCCTCTCCAAATGGGATTGAACAGATCTGCTCTCGCACGAGCCCAGCTCGCAGCCAAGCAGCATCTGACATTCACGCGCCGTGGCACGGCTCTGCCGCTCGCCCACTCCCCCCGGCTTGGCATCGCCCCGGAGATGCGCCATCAATCCCAGCCCAGCAGAACCCCTCCTGTCCTCTGCAAATCCCCCCCAGACCTTCCTGGAGGGATTCCAGCTCTTTGGTCCAACTAGTTCCCCATGTTCTGTCCCCCAAGTGAGGTCCCCAAGGTTATTCAGGGCTGCAAGGTTCAGGGGACCAGGCAGAATGACCCCAGGGCATCGGGGACAGGCGGGCAGGGGCAGGTGCTGCCCGAGGGCAGATGCCAACAACGACGGGCATCCTGGCAGGACCCTCAAGGAGCTGGGGGGCTGAGGATGGCTTTGCCCTGGGGAGACCCACACATGGCCTGCCCAGGCCGAGCTAAGACGTGAGAATCGCTCCGTTAACAGATGGGGCGATTACAGCGTCAATTACTCGGGGTCTGACCGACAACCAGGTCACGGAGAGACCCATCAGCATGGGCTGAGTGAAGGGAAGTTAATTAAAATTAAGGGGAAAAGTTGTAGGCACAGTCACATGGGAATACTGGATGGCAAAGAGCCCCAAAGCCATCAATGCCACCTCCAATGGTGCCCAAATCTATTCATGCCACCCCCAAGCGTCACCTCCAATTATGCCTAAATCCATTAATGCCACCACCAAGTGCCACCTCCAGCAGTGCCCAAATCCATCAGTGCCATCTCCAAGAACAGCTCCAGCCTGGAGAGGTCCCCTTGTGCTCCCAGCTCTCTCAAAACCTCATCCCTCCACATCCCACCAGGCAGCTCCATGGTGGCAGAGCACAAACTGAGAGATCCCAGGAAAGCTGGCACCAGGACGGGCCGCTGTACCCATGCCAGCACCTGCATCACTGTCACCACTTGAGAGCACCGGGGCCAACTCAGTGCATTTGAGTTTGGCCATCAATGGGTGGTGGGGACCTTATGGTGCTCAGTGATGAGATCCCAAGTGCCCACAATCCCTGCTCCTGAAGGCAGCCGCTTTGGAAGGACCACTTTTCCCAGCAGGAAGGCGACGGCCCCGTCAGAAAGCCGCCGGCCTTGTCGGAAAGCGGGTCTGCAGACGGCAGCTATTGACAGATGTCTGAGAGGACGGCGAATAATCCCGTCTTCCTCTGGGAGGATTCGGGTCGCCCTCGCCCTCACCGGGGGTTTATCCATTGTCTGGATCTGCCGGCGGTTGTTATTTTTGGTCAGCACCGCGTTTTGCTTGGCCTCGCTGGCAGGAGGGAAATAGGAGGAAGAAGAGAAAGGGGAGGAAGGCTGCTTGACCAGGGCTTGGCAGGGGGAAGACCAGCTCAGCTTTGGGAGGGGGCAGTGAGGCACCCCACAGCCCTCAGGGAGTCCGAGTCAGTCTCCTCCCAGCCCCACAGCCTGGCTGAGCACAGCCAAAGCTCACCACAGTGATGGGGCTGGCACCATCCCATCCCCACTGGTGCCCAGGGAAGTTGCTTCCAGTAAGCCCAGTGGGCCAGAGAGGCTTGAGAGGTTTTGGAGTACAGGTTTTGAGGGGCAGGCAGCAGTCAGGGTTCTCTCTGTCCCCAAAACCTAGTGCAGGGGAGCTCTGGGAGGGAGGGGGAAACCCTGCTTGCAGGCCTACAGGTGTCTCAGGTCCATGCAAACAAGCCAAAAAAAGCTGGGGAGCTTCAGGAAGACAGATCCCCAACCTGCCCTGACCCCTCGGGCTGTGGAATCCCATCCCTCACACCTCACCCCAGCACTGCAGCATCCCAACAGCAGGCCAGCCCTGCTGGCAGGTCCTGTCCTCCCTGGTGGCTTGGGCTCACCAACACTGCAGGGTGCAGCTCAGGCAGCCCCTGGGATCTGCACTTGGATCACTACGGAGGCCCTGGCACAGGTCACCAGAGAAGCTGTGGCTGCCCCATCCCTGGAAGTGTCCAAGGCCAGGCTGGATGAGGCTTGGAGCAACCTGGGATAGTGGAATGTTTCCCTTCCCACGGGAGGGGGTTGGAATGAGATGGGCCTTAAGGTCCCTTCCAACCCAACCCATTCCATGATTCTGTGATTCTATCCTTCGGAGCCGGGTACGAGGGGAGGCACGGGCAGAGCTGGGGTAAGAGCATCCAAGAGGATGTTCCTAGGGAGAAGACACACAGAAATGCCTCAAGACTTTGCTTCTCCCCATCTCCCCAGCAGTGATGCAGGGAGTATCCCCCCAAGGCAGGGCTCGCCATCCTTCTCCATGTCTTTCCACCACCTCCCAGTTTGCCTGCAGAGCAGGAAGACAGTACCAAAGATGCCTCCCCCCTCCGTGGGATCTCGCTCCTCCAAGAGATGGAAGGCATGAGCACAAAACTGCCTCTCCCGAGCTTTCCCCACGCTCAGCATCGCTTGTCATTCAAGCAAACCCCGTGGCCTTTAAGCTGCCAAGGTACCAGAGCTGCTCTGGAATCGGAGTTCGCTCGGCTCCTGCCCTGGAGCAAGGAATCTGAAACGCTGCCACTGGAAACGAAACAGAGCATCCGTCATTTTACTTGCCAGAAATATATCCAGCCCCCAAAAAAAGAAATACTGCCTGCGAAAGAGCCAGCAACAAAGCCCTCGATTCCACCGGTGAAGCAGAGCCTGGCGTCGGGCATTTCCACTGGAATCCTGATTCTCTGCCCAAAGCAAAATCACCCAAAATAAAACGAGCAGCAGGGCCGGGTTATGGCCAAAGGGGCCAGAAGAAGGGCACCAGGTCATAATCAGGATGCCTGGTGGGGACCAGAAGCTCTCGCCTAGGATGCTACAAGGAAAATCCGTGGGTTTGGAAGGGAAAGAGGCAGGTGGCAGAGGCAGGGCTGGAGGGGAAGAAAGGTCCAAAGGAGCACAGCGAAGCCCAGGCAGCCCTGCCGCGGGGATGTCCAGGGGAACCCACCCTGCCCGCAGCATCCTGCCCGCAATCCTCCCAGGCAGGCAGGTCGTCACCCCCAGCCATTCCCAGTCGCATCCCCAGGAAAAGCAGCAGCGCGTTCCCAGCCAGCCCAGCCCCCAGCCCAGGCACGCCAACCCAAATATCTGCGAGAGGCGCTCCCCTCCCTGGGAACGGCGACTCGCCGCAGAGTTCACATGCCCCAGCAATGCCTGATTAAACTCCCAAACTCCAAGGGAATACCCCTGAGGCTGTCTGAAGATAAGCTAGGAGCTAGGCTGCTCTCAGGAAATGCAGGAACTGGGAAAGAGCAATCCCTTTTTTTTTCCTTTTAGATCCAGAATAACACAGAGCAAGCCCTGGTGCTCTCTAGCTCAGACACAAGCACTTGCCTGAGCTCGCGGCTGTGCACCCCGAGAGCTTCCCACTCCCTGAGACATCACAGGTGACCGACCCCTGCTGCAAGCCAGGTCCTGCTGGAAGCATTGGGGATGGAACCAGAGAGCCCAGGACAAGTCCAGGCAGCACAGGCGAGCAGGCTGGAAGGTGCTGAGCAAGAGGACAGTGCTGGAGCTCTGGCAGAGGGGAGGGTGCTGCCCAGGCCGTTGGGAGCCAGAGGATGGGGACACTTGCTGCTGACACCCCCAGGACTGGGATGCTTAGCAGGTGCTCCACCATTTTCGTTCACCCTAGGGAACACCTCAGGTGCTGGTTTCACTGGTCCCCAGGTCTCCTGTGCCCCTCACTGTCTTTTCCTCCTCCCCATCCTATGTTGGATGGTCACAGCACTAGGCCTGGATCTCCCAAGACATCCGCACCCTCAAGGGCAAGGGCAGTCGAGGAAACCACGCTAATGCAGCACCCAAACAAATGGGCAAATTGGGGCATCCTGGCATCAAGAGGAAGATGATGCTCCTCCCTTCTGCACCTGCTGGATCCCATGGAGCAACCAGCATCTCATCCTCCAGGAGAGCAGAGCTGCAGGGAGGGTTTGTACCACCTCTTGGGGACCAGGGAGCCCCAGGGGTGCCCCGTCCTGGCTGGTGGTGGGGACACGGCAACAGTGGCATCGGCGGTGACCAAATGTCCTCAGACACAAGGTCTGCCTTCAGCCAGGACCGCGGCTGGGGAGACCTGCACCCAACACACACAGTGGGCTCTCGGGTGAGCAAACACACCTGAGGCCAGAGGACTCATATGGACTGACCCAAGCCAAGCTCTCCTTCACAGATTCCTCTTGGGTATCTTTCTTGGTTCTTAATGCTTCTTCAAGAATCAGCCCGAAATGAAAGGCATCTTCCTTCCCTTACATGGCAGTAGAGGATAGACAAACAGCACTCCTGGGCAACCTGATGGCAGGAATTATTAGGAAAACTGTTCCTGGAAAACTGTTCCCAGAAAACTGTCGGGCCCGTGATGGGGTGGCAGGGCAGGAAGGTGTTGTACCAAGGCCCAGCTTCTCTCTTTGATCAGATAGCAGTCGGGCTGCAGAAAACACTGGGACTGTTATGGAACACTCAGGTTGTCCCTGGGGGTCCTGCACAGCCATGAGACCCCACTGTGGCTTTTCCATGCACGAAGGGGGTGTGGAAGAACAGTGATAGAGACTTCTCAGCATGGCCTGTTGTAACAGGGCAAGGCACGAGGGTTTTAAACTGACAAAGGGCAGGGGTAGATAAGATATTAGGGGGAAATTCCCTGTGAGGGTGGCACAGGGTGCCCAGAGCAGCTGTGGCTGTCCCATCCCTAGAAGTGTCCAAGGCCAGGTTGGACAGGGCTTGGAGCAGCCTGGGATAGTGGAAGGTGTCCCTGCCCATGGCAGAGGGAGGAATTTGATAGTCTTTAATGTCTCTTCCAACCCAGAGTATTTTCTGATTCTATGGCAATTTTTAAAAAGCACAGGTGAGGTGGGGGAAGCTGGCAGATCTTAAAGAGCCAACACCAGGACAGTTGGAAAACAGAGCTGGAGTCCTGGGAAGGAGGAAGGGGTCACCATCACCACCACCAGCCACAGCATGAGTCAGGATGGGAGGACCCGCAGCTGAAAGAGCTGCAGGACTCACAGTGAGGAACAGAGAGGTTCACTCTATGACTGTGAGGAGAGCAACCACGGAAAAACCCATGTACAAGCTGTCACAACACAGAGGAAGATAGGGAAGGGCCACAAGACCGAGCCTGGGGAAGCTGAAGCATGAAGGAAACACTGCTTGGTGGGAGCTGGAAAGGGCTTATCACACTGGGGACGTGCTCTGAGGGGACTGATAGCAGGGTGTCAGCATCTGTCTGGGCTCACTGCTCCGTCCTGGCCCCAAGCTCTGAGGGGCTACACCCAAACTAGAGGTAGATGGCAATGCTTCTGCCTTCCCTCACTCCCCGGGTGGTGAGCTGGAATGACAAGGAGCAGGTTGGATGTAGTTGGTGCCTGCCACGTGGTGGTCCAGCCCTTCTCCAGCAAGCCCAGGGTGGGTTCAGGACTCCCAGCCTGCTCCCAGGACCTGCCTGCTGGGTTGGTGACCCCCCTGCAGGAGAACCATCTTCCCTCCCCAGGGAAGGGTTTGATCCCATCGGGGTTTTCATCCCTTCTGAAACCCAACACCCATATCCCCATCTCCGGATGGGTCTTCCCGCAGCACTGGCAAGCTCCTGGCATGGGAGGGAAGCTCCAGAGCACAGGGCTCCCAACCAAATGGGTTCCCACTGCCCGCTCCCAGCTTCCATGGTGGACATCCTCCTCCACTTGCTGCTTCCCCAGCCTCCTCCATCTCATCCCCCTCCCTCTTCCCCATGCCAGAGGGTCCTGCACCTTGCCCTCAGTGGCATGATCCATGGAGGATGAGCCCGAGCAAGGCTGGGGGATGAGCAGGGGCTGTGGGATGAGGTGGGTCAGGGAGTGCCCACAGAATCCATCCCCCAACAAGCTGGAGCAGTAGCGGATATGGACTTGTAGGTGGTGAATTCGACAAAAAGAAAGCCATCCTTGGGTCTGGTATGAGCCACTGGAATTTTAGGGACTGTCCATATCTCTCTCGGTGTTCTGACAAAGCTGTTTTCATCCCACGAGTTTCACAAAGACCTCTCTGAGGGGGGAGAAGGGGGTTTCCTACTATCATAGGAGGACAAGGTCATGACACTTTTGATATAAGGCACATCTAGGTTAAGGGTAGAAAAATTCCCAAGCAATTCCTGATCAGGTTCCCCTCGACCAGTGTGGCTTCCCCATCCTCATCCCAGACGGACCTACCTGCCCTCCCTGCACTTTTCTCCTGCACACTCTGATGCTGAACGACAGCACCCCGAGGGGGAAACTTCCTCCTCTGAGGATTTTTCAGACAAAAAAAATCTACTTTTTCACCCTGGTGATGCATTTTAACAACAAAGTTGTTGCATTTTGGCAACAAAGCCAAATCCTGGTGCCAGGGCTGCAGGCCTCACTATCCCGAGGGAAGCTGCCAGCACCCACACTGGGGATTCGGGATGGGTGTCTCCAGAGGATGGCCACGGGCGTCCCTGTGTCCCTGCAGCAGCACCCCCGCTTCAGCTCAAGGGGTTTAAGCTGAAGCAGTGCAAGTCCCTGCTGCAGCCCCCCGAGGTGTAAGGCTCCCTGAGCTCTTAATGGGCTTACGGAGCTGCTGGGAGCAGAGCGGCTCCCCCAGCGCTGGGACTCAGAGGCATCCTCGGCTGGCAGCCCCCCCTGGCACTGCCCGCCGTCCCTGGCACAGCGGGGGCCACCCGCCAGCCCGTCCCAGACGGCGCCGAGCGCTCAGCCTGCTCTCTCCCCATCCCAAATCCCACAGGCCTCCTCCTGCTCGCCTCGAGGACGAAGGTGGACAGGATGAAGGTGGACATGTGTCGCCCCCGGCCCTACAGCAGATCCGATCCCCCCAGGCCATGCCACCAGCCCGGCCCCCACACCTCCCTGCCTGCACCTGCAGCCTGTGCCCCACACCTGCACCCCACTCTGGTCCCCCCTTCAGTGCTCACCCCATTATCACTGTGCACCCCCACATCTCGCCCTACACCCGTACCCCACATCTCACCCCACATCGTCACCCAGGGCCACGCTGAGCAGCAGGACCAGGGGGTGCCTGTCACTGGGGCAGGACCAGCTGCAGATCCCCCCCACTCTGGGAGGTTCAGACCCCCTCAAATTCAGGCTGAGGGTGAGAGGAGCATGTGCTACTCAGCCCAGTGAGGCTGGAGGGGCCAGCACACCATCCCACACCATCCCCGGGAAATCCTGTTTTTCCAGGCTTGGATCAAGCACAGTGGACTGGGAACACCGGCCGGCAGGAGCAGGGCCATCCAGGGAAAATCCTACTGGAAAGCAGTAAAACCCCATTCAGTAAAACCCCATTCTCAACCAGCACAACTTTTGGGGAGGCAGCCCCTGGCTGGATGCACTCTGGCAGGGAAGGCTCTGCCCTCCTCTTCATCCTGTTTTGGGGGGTTTGGACTTCGCGCCTTTGGGTTTTTCCAGAGGGGAAATATTTTTAAAAAGCAAAAAAAAAACCCCAAAACCTAAGAACGTTACTGAGCTCCTGTGAATTTCCTATCAGCTGCTGTACACGCACATGGCACAGAAAAATCCTTAGCAAATTCCTGCTGAAAAATAATAAAAAACCCAGGAAAACCCACCAAAGGCTGAGCTTGCCGGACACAGCACGCCAGGAGGGGCTGACAGAGCTGTTATGGTCTATTGGGCCAATAATCCACAAACTAAGACAGATTTATTGTACATGGCAGATCCTAACAGCTCCAAAGAAACCATCACTGTCTCCTGGCGCTTAAAATTCACTTTCTTGGGGGGAAAAAAAGAGGGCCAAAATATGGCTTTACGAGATAAGATGCGTGGTTGGACCATCCTGTGACAGGCAGAAGCCTGTGCAAACACATACACGGCTCTTTCTTTCCTTGATATATAAATATATAAAATATCTCCTCTTCCAAGGCGAGCGTGACTGCATTACCCGTCGGAGCGCTGTCCTTACCACCGGATTACCCGGCTTGGTTTCACCTCCTTTAGCAAGATGGATTTGCAGGGATGTTGTTTCTGCCTCGATATTACCGATCAAAAACAGGGGGAGATAAAAAATCTAGTTAATTAAAGCTGAATTGAGCCCCTGCATCCATCTGGCTTGCTGGAATGGGTGAGTTTGGGACCCCTCTCCTCGGAAGGTGTGAGGATATGAGAAGGGAGATGCTGGAGAGGACAGCAGGCTCTTCTCACTGGCATGACAGTGATGGCAAGCCTGGGATGGGAGGATAGTTTGATGTTGATGATGATGATGGTGATAATAAAAATAATAATATTAAAAAGGTCAGAGCTGGTGCTTTCCCTGTTTCTGGCAGACAGGACCCCAGCCAGTGCGGAGCAGCAGGCCAAGAGCGGGATCAGCCCGATCCCATCGGTAATTGCGGCGTCTGTTCGAATCTCCGCGACGCTGGAAATCACGCTGGGCCCGGCTCCGAGCTTCCCGGCGGCTGATCATATCGGACGGGGATCAAAGAGGCTCAGCTTACGGCTTTAGCGCGCAGCTCGTCCCAGCCGGCGCTGCCACCGAGGGGGGGCCGGGCTCCGCTCGCCCCGGGGGGGCCGCGCACCCGGGATGCTCCTGGGAAGCTCGGAGGGTGCGTGGGAGCGAGCATCCCTCAGCGGGGCGATGCCTGGGGGGATGCCCGCTGGGGCCGGCAGCCCGGAGCCCCCCCGGCATGGTGCCTGGATGGTGGGTCGGCTGCGCCGTGTGTTTGCCCTGACAGCCCCCACCAACCCCCCGCTGCACCCCAAAACCATCATGGGGGGGTTATGGGGGTGAGCGTGGGAAGCTGGAGCAAGGCAACCAGGAGAGAAGCTCTTGGAGACTCGCAGCGATGCCCATGGGCAGGGATGGGTGCAGCGAGGGGGGTGTGCATGGACGCCCCAGCTGCGGACCCCGGTTGCACCCCAAAACCATCCCAGGGGTGCGAGCAGTGGGATGCTGGACCTGACGACCAGGGCAACAGCTTCCAGCGATGCCCGCGGGCAGGGACGGCTGCGGGAGGGGGTTTGCATGGATGCCCCGGCTCCAGCCCTCCGGCCGGCGGTGCAGCAGCGGGAAGGGATGTGCCGGGACTGGCCGGGTGGCTCCAGGGAGGGAGTTGAACGAGTAATTAGAGCAGGAGGCTGTGAGTCAGCAAACGATGCGTAACCTCGGCGAGGCTGACAATGAGGCAAAAGATGGCAGTTTCGACCGAGAGCGCCGGCTGAAAGGGCACATTTAGATATGCAAAAAGCAGCAACTCCTGACAATCCCAGGGCTGCGACCCGCTCGGCAACCCGTGCTGCTCCGGAGCCGCCGTCTGCCGCCGAGCTCTCGACGCCTTCCTCCAAAATCATTGTGAACAGAGACACGGGTGGGCGCAGACTAAAGCCCGCGGAGCGAGGTAGTGGGGATCGCTCCCAAAAAACCAGCGGTCAGGGGAAAACAGCGGGCAGCCTCTGCTGCAGCACCCCATGCTGCCCGGAGGGCGGGATGGAACCACCCTCGGCAGCCGACCTTGCTCCGGGTGCCCCGGGGGGAAGCGCAGCCACGGTGGTGGCGATCCCCCTGGCACAGCCGCTGCACTCCAGGCTGGATATCAAGGTTTGGCTTGGAAGCAAAGCCCAGCTCCAGCCACAGGCTCGTCCCCCCCCGTTTTGGGGGGTGCAGCAGGGCTGCAGGCAGGTAGGGCCCCGCCGCGCAGCCGCCCTCGGCGAGGAGAGTTTAATTAACCCCGGAAAGCGATCGTTAAACGGCCGGCCCGGGTAATCGATGCGGAAGGGGCAGCTCTGCTGCCGAGGGACCATCTGCTCCGGGGAGCGATGGCGGCTCCCCGTCCCCCCCGTCACCCCTCGCCTGCCGGGAAGCGGCCGCCGCCGCCACGGGGCATCTGCTTTGGGGGCCCGCTCGGAGCTGAACCCCGGCCAAGCCATCCCGGGGGGATGGGAGCTGCCCCTCGCCTCAACCCTCGCTTCCCGTAAAGCCCCAAGCCCCAGAGCCACGTGATTTCCGACACGACACGGCCCCCCCGGCACAAAGCCCACCGAGGGTCCCTCCAGAGCGCGGCGTCCCCCCGCCCCTGGCAGGATGTGGCTGAAGCGAAGCTCGGCAGGGATGATGTGGCCAAGCACCCTTGTGGCCCCACAGCTGTTTTCGCCCTTGAGATGAGTTTGTGGCAGCCTCAGCCTTGAGGGCACAGGGGGGTTGTGTCTTTTGGAGCACCCAGCCCCCCCCGCACACCTATGGCCGCATTCCCGGGCGGATACTCAGAGGGATGCTCTCGGCATCCCGGCATCACCCAGGATACGTCATCCTGGCCTGGGGCACTGTGTCCCTTCCCAGCCCCCAGCCCCCCCAGGCCTTTCTCCAGCCCTGAATTTCCAAGTTCCTCCGTATTCCCACCCAGTAAATGACGGCGGGTGCTCAGGGGCAGTAGCGCTGGGTGTGGTGCATCTGCTCCCGAGGGACCCAGCAGCTACTCCCTGCTACAGGGCACTGACTCCAGCTCTGGGATGGGGTTCCTGGGCAGGTCTGGGATGGATACAGGGAGAACCCCGACCCCTCACCCCATGGTCATCCCCCAGGAGAGCTTTGAGAAGCAGCTGGGGGTGCAGCCAAGAATAGCATCCCAGGGCAAAGCCAGCCAGGGGATGGAAGAGCATGATTTTGTCCCCCAGGATGGAACATGGAGAGACCAGTGTCCCCATTGCTGTCCCTCTCCTATGAGGAGGCCTTCTGCCATCATCACACCCTGACCAGCTCCCAGTATCCACACATCCTGGGAAGCCTGGGGGGCCGTGGCACTGGCATGACCCTGTTGGGGTGATGCAGACCCCGGGCATGGAGCCACAAGCATCCTCCTCCTGGTCTGGATCTGTCCCCCACCCATCGGGAGGAGAGTAGCATCCAAAGAGGGGGAGGGCTGCATCCCCCAGGAAGAAAGGAGCCCAGGGGTGCTTCCAGAGGAAGTGCTGGCACGAGGAACAAGCCCTGGGACAGAGCATGGCCCGGAGGCCAGGAAAAAAAGCCCTGTCCCATCCTCTGGCCTCGCCTGGGGCAGAGGGGATGGTGCAGCTGCTGCTGGCCCAGGCACGGGCAGGGTGTCAGATGGGTCCCCAGGCCAGATGGGGCCAGCAGGGTTCAAGGTGACCTGCAAAGCACAGAGTGGGCATTTGCCCTCCTTGCCCCATGGCTGGAGACATCTCCAGCTCCTCTTCACCTCCCCAGACATGCAGACCCCTGGGAAGGGGACCGTGGCTGTCCCCACCCCGATGGCAGCAGCTCAGCTGGCAGGGATGGTGCCCCTGCACCCACACACTGGCACCAGTTTGAGGGCCACCCTGCTCCAGGCAAGTAGATTCCATTTCTGGTTGCCAGGACCTTTGGGAGAGCAGGCTGAGGCTCCAGTGCAGAGCTGGCTTAGTGAGGGTTTGCCAGGACACCCCCCACACCTGAGTTCCCAGGGGAACACTCGGGGAGGCTCCTGGTAGCCCAGCATTGCCCAGGGTACCAGCGCCCAGCCACTGGGCGTGGGGAGGAGGTGACCCTTCCCACCCCTACCTGTCTGGGCAGGGATGCCCATGGCAGCCCAGGGGGAGAGCAGCTGAACACTGTGGGCAGGAGGCAGCGGGCAGAGCCCTGAAGAGGAAGGGGGATGCTCTGCTGCTACTTCAGGAGGGAAACTGAGGCAGGGAAGGGCTGGGATGGGCCCACACGCTTGGTGCAGCAAGGGGACCTAGAGCCAGCTTTTCCTGATACTCCCCATCCAGAGGCCCCTCCGTGCTGAGGACAGGGAGCAAAGACAGAGCAGGAACAATCCCCCTCCCTGGCACTGCCAGACCCCAGTAAGGGACATGGGACAGGAGCACACCCTCAGTGGGGTGCCCCCCAGCCCTCCCAGGAAGGATCCAGCCCCTCAAACTGGGGCTCAGCCCCAGAACAGCACTTAAACCACTCCCCAAACCACTGCTCAAGCTCTGAGCCAGTACTCAGCCCCCTGAAATGGAGCTCGGCCCCCCAAACTGGTGCTTGGTGGCCAAACTGGCTCTCAGCTTCCCAAAACGGTGCTCAACTCCCAGGCCAGTGCTGAACCCCTGAGTGGGTGCTGAACACCCCAGACAGGTGCTTGACCCCTGAGATGGTGCTCAGTCCCCCAAAACAGTGCCTGACCTCCAAGACAGTGCTCAGCCCCCTGAACCAGTGCTCAGCCACTGAGCTGCTGCCCAGACCCCGAACTGGGGTTCAGGCCCCAAAACAGTGCTTGAGACCCAAGCTGGTTCAGTCTCCTAAAATGCTGTTTGACTCTCATGCTGGTGTTCAGCCCCTCAAAAGAGCAAACCCCCAAACCAGTGCTTGACCCTCAAGCCAGAACAATGCTTGACCACCACCAAACCAGTTGCCAGCTCCCCAAAATGGTGCTCAGCCCCTCAACCTAGTTCTCAACACCACAAAATGCTGCTTTGACCCCCAAGTCAGTGCTCAGCCCCCCAAAAAGCCTTATCCCAATGGAGGGAGGGGTCAGCCACTCCATGGTCCTCCCCAGGGACGGCCACTCCATGGTCCTCCCAGTCCACATACTGGTCACATGGTCCTTCAGAATTGCCAGACAGCCCTGAGGGGGTTTCCCCCATTTCCTTGGCCCCTCCATCACCAAAAGGACACAGGAGCACCATGGCAGGGAAGCCAGGCCCTTCCCAACACCCTGGCTGTGGGAAGGGACATGTCCCCCACTCTGTGTCCTGGAGGGGACCCCCTTGTCCCTTTTCCCATCATTTCCCATGGGACCATCACCAGTGGGATAGACAAGATTCCAGGGGCTCTGCTGGGAGCCTCCCTGGCCCCAGAGCCATGGAGGGAGGGGAGCCTGGACAAAGGTAAGGAATATTAGGCAGCAGGTCTCTGGTGATCCCTGGAGGTGGCTGCACGGTGGGATGGTTTGTGGGATGCAGACCGGGGACATTGGGTGGGATGAGAGCACATCCAGCCTCTAATGGAGGCAGCTGCTGCCTGTGGGGGACTGATTCCCCACTGCCAGGGTGCTTTCCAGCCCCATCCACCGAGCCATCGGCCTTTGGGATGAGCTGCTGAAGCTGCCCCCACACAGCCCAGTGCCAGCTATTCCCAGGATTAGGCTGGCAGTGGTTATGGATGTGGTCGTCCCCCAAAGCACCAACCACAGGCAGCTGGGGACTCCCGGGGAATGGTTGCAGGCCCCTCAGCTCCCCCATTCCCCCAGCTTCCCGTTTCCCCCCAGCTTTGGCATCTCCAGACCCCCAGAGACAGCCCCCATCCCTGCCCCACCCTCACATCCCTCCCTGCTGTCCCTCACCCCTAATCGAACTGGCTGCCGCACAGACTCATCCCGGTTTAATCTTCACGGTGCATCAGGCACGGGAAAAAACACAACGATTTTCCTTTTTTTTTTTTTTTTTGGGTCTTAATCTTTACCTGGGGTCAGATTTACCAATCCTCCCGCTAATCCCCCAACGCCTTCGCAAAGCAAAGGGCCCCCTCCTCCGCCAGCCCCGCGGGAGCGAGTCCAGGGAGCACCCATAGCCCCAGGGTGCCGCGGGATTAGCACTCCGGGTGACCCCAGTTCTTCCCAACGAGGTGGCAATACATGTTTTTAAAGGCTCTTTTTATTTAAGGAATCTGAATGTGAGGATGGGGGGAGGGGGATCACGCGGCAGCGGGGAGATAGGGGCAAAGCCTGGGGGTCTTGGCTCCACTGACAGGCTCAGAATTTGGAGAAATATTCGGGGAAAGGATGAGAAACTTCTTAGAGAGCATTCAGTGCCATTCCCTGCCTCAGTTTCCCCTTGTGTGGAGATGAAAGGTCATCCCCTCCCCCGGGGATTCAGATGGCACCAGCTGTCCCTGGTGGGGCAGGAGTGGGAATCGCCCCGGACCTGCAGATGGGAGAATTGAGGGGCTGCAGATGTGGGGACAAGAGTTCCCGTGGATGTGGGGGTGCTGGGATCCCTGTGGATGGGGGGACACAGGGCTCTGCAGAAGGGGGGCAGGGGGAGCAGGGGGCTTTGTGCATGGGAGGCTCTGCAGAGAAGGGTGACAGGGGGTCCCCCCCCTGCATATGGGGGGACAGGGGTCCCTGAAGATGAGGGGACACAGAGCTTTGAAGATGAAGGGACAGGGTTCTCAGCAGAACAGGGGGCCGGGGATGCCTGAAGGCAGGAGGGAACATGGGGCTTTGAAGATGGGGACACAGGAGTCCCTAAAGGAGTGGGGACAGGGGTCCCTATTGATGAGTAACAGGGGGCTCTGTGGAAGGGGGACAGGGTTCCCTGCAGACGGAGGGGACAGGG
>VWZW01002960.1:27375-43266 GCA_013397115.1 Edolisoma coerulescens | reverse complement strand
CCGCGGGATGCACCCCGGGGGGCTCCGGGTGTCCATGGGAGGAGGCGTGATGGGCTCTTCCCCTGCGGAGGGGCTGTGGGACACTGGTGGCTGCGGGGGGGCCATGGGTCCTGCTCCCGCTCCACCATGGATGACCATCCCTGCTGCCCCACGGATGACCCTGCCCGTGAGTCCCTGGAGGATGCAGCCCCGGGATCAGGCTCTGCTGGAGGATTTCCACCACCCCCACCTCCCCCGGGCACCTTCCCACACCTGTGTCCCCGGTCCTCCCTCTGGGGCCTTCCTCGGCCCTTCATTCCCCTCCTCTGCCTCCTCCCTCCGAGCTGCGCTTCTCCATCTTCCCATGTGCTCCCCTCCAAGCCTCCCCTTCCTCTCCTGGCACCGCCAGCCCCTGGGTCTGAGGACTGCGGCCGACCCTGAGCATCCCCCACCCCTGAACTCCCTGCGGGAACCCTGTCCCCACGGTGGCCTCGCTGTCACAACACGTGGATCCCGGGTGACGTGCCCAGGGGGAACCGGGGAGCTGGGGGAGCAAGCAGGGGGCTCTTGGAGCTGGGCTGGGCTGCACGGAGCCTGCCCGCCCCTGTTCCCTGGGAGCCGCTGGCTCTCTGCCTTCCCTCTCTCCCGCTGTCACCCGAAGGGCTCGGGAATGATGGAGAGCCCCGGGGCGAGAGGCTAAGTGGCGACGGCGCGAGAGCTGGCAGTGCCACTCGGGATGAGAGCCCAGCCCGCTCCTCCGTGCCCTCTGCCGGAGCCAGGAGAGGATTCTGCGCCAGGGGAAGGGGGGCTGGGGTGACTCCAGGGTGCGGAGCGATGCCCAAGCGCTCCTTTTGGAGCAGGGATGACGTGGAACACCAGCCCGGCCGGGGGATGGATGAGCGGCGTCCTCTCGGGAGCAGAGGTTGGAATGGGGATGGATGCAAACCGCGGGAGCAGAGGGGGCTCCGGGCTTCTGGGTGCTCCTGGGGAAGGGAGGCGCGGTGGGCACCACGAGGCAGAGAAACCACACGGCTCTCCGGAAATCCTCAGCCAAAAATAGCCCGGCACCAGGGAAGGAGCGCCTTCCCTTGCCAAATTCTCCCTCCATCCCCAGCTCCTGCTTGCCGTGGCCGCGGAGAGGGGACGGGTGGTGTCAGGGCTGGAGGGACACAGGAGAGACACAGGAGGGACACAGGAGGGACACATCCCTGCGTGGCAGCTGGTGGGGATAGGGGATATCTGGGAACATCCAGCCAGAGCCGTGCGGTGTTTTGGGACGGTGTCCATCTCCCCCAGCCCCCCTTGGTGGGGCCGGTGTTGGGGGGCTCTGCCACCCGAAGCCCCCCCCAGGACCGGCAGCTCGGCGTGGGGGAGGCAGAGCCGGCTGGATTGACAGCTCCGGGGGATGGACAGATGGCTGGATGGAGAGGCAGATGTGTACGAGGGATGGATGGATGGATGGATGGATGGATGGATGGATGGATGGATGGACGGACGGACGGACGGATGATGGATGGATGGATGGATGGAGAGATTGATGGATGTGTTGGAGAGGGGGACGCACGGATAGACAGATGGAGAGCAGACGCCCGTTCTCGCCTGGAGCACGCCTGGGGCGCTGAGCTGTGGCACCGCTCCTCTCCTCCGAGGCTCATCCCAGGATCCTGCCAGGCAGCGGGATGGCCGTGGGGCTTCCAGTGATCCCGCACGTCTACAGAGCCCCTGGCAGCCCGTGGGCAGGTGACACCACCGGACCCAGCTGGTCCAGCCCTCCAGCTCTTCCACGTGACACGCCAAGCCTGGCTCACAGCATTCCCAAAATGCCCACTGGGCTGTTACCAGGGATGGCAGCAAAGCCTCGTCCCCCTCCATGCCCATCCCTTCTCCCTCTGCCTGTGCCAAGGGCTTGGATTCCACGTTCCCGTTGTGCCCACCGGGGTCCTGCTCCGCTCCCCACCCCGCCCCGCGCCCGGGATCCTGCACAGGAGCGAAAGCTGCAAATTCACAGCTTTTCAGCTGCACTCTAAAAATAAGAGGTTTGGGAAATATCGAGCAAATGAGTGGGAGGATGAGAAGAGGAGGAATTAATGGCCTGGCGCCAGGCAGGCAGCATCTGGGAAGCCCCGGCGTGACAACGTGGCCACCTCGCTGGGTGCCGCGTGGCCCTCTGCCCCGGCAGCACGAGGGGCTGCTCCGATGCCTCATCCCTGCCCTATCCCTTCCCATCCCACATCCCTTCCCTGGCACCACCATCCCCGTCCAGGGCGTCACATCCTGCCCTGGCTCCGTGGCTCACGAGGATGGCACATGGATTGGGGGGGAAGCGCTGCTCGCTTGGCACCTTCTCCCGCTGCCCTTTTCCTGGGAATGAGCGCGTTTCCGCTGCCGGTTTCGAGGCTTGGCACATGGAGCTGTTTCTCCATGCGGAGCTGTGGATGTTGGCTTTGATCACCGCTTCCAGGGAGCTCAGCGGGAGCTTGGCCTGGGGGGGCTCCCCACAGCTTTGATTTCCCCCCCCAGGGTCCTTGGCATCCGTAGATCTCGCTGCTGGAATGGGGTGAGTGGGAGGATGCTCCAGGAGATGGGGCTGCAATACTGAGCAGCTGCCAGGGGGCTGCCATGTCCACAAAAGCTGGGAATTTTGGGGTCTGGATCCAAAGATACAGCCCTGAGAGCCTGGACAGGGCCATCCTCGCTGGGACACCTGCAGAGAGGTCGGTTCCAGCCGGGGTGCCACAGGTGTGAGGCTCGCTCCGAAGCCTTTGCTCATCCAAAACCTCTGGCACTCCATGGAGATTCCAGCCTCTCCATCCCGCGCAGGAGCTGTCGCTTGGGAGAGGAGCTGGAGCCATCCCTGGCTGCCCCTCGCAGGGGCTTTGCCCTCCCAACGTTGCTCCAGGGCTGTGGGCTTTGGCTGGACGTGATGGCGGAGCCATTGGATGGGTCTGAATCCTGGGATGGGCACAGGGAAACAGGGAATTGGGAGTGAAGCTGCTGGACCTGCCCTGGAGCCTGAAGGTTTCGCTGTGCTGGGCTCGAGGGAGGCCTGTCCTGGAGCTGAGTGTGCACAGGGCCACCAGCATCACGAAGCCACCAAGGTGTCCAAGGCCACCAGGAGGCACAGGGACACCGGGATACACAGGGACACCAGGAGGCACGGGGACACCAGGATGCCCAGGGACACCGGGATGCTCAGGGACACCGGGATGCTCAGGGATGCTGGAATCTTTAGGATTGCTGGGATGAACAAGGCTACCAAGATGCCCAAGGCCACCAAGAGGCCCAGGGCCTCCAGGATGCTCAGGGACACTGGGATGCCCAGGGCCACCAGGATGCACAGTGCTACCAAGATGCCCAAGGCCACCAGGATGCACAGAGATGCTGGAATGCCCAGGACTACCAGGATGCTCAGGGACACTGGGATGCTCGGAGACATTGGAATGCCCAGGGCCACCAGGATGCCCAAGGCCACCAGGATGCTCAGGGACACCAGGATGCCCAGGCCCACCAGGATGCTCAGGAACACTGGGATGGTCCGAGACACTGGAATGCCCAGGGCCATCGGGATGCCCTGGGCCACCAGGATGCTCAGGGACTCTGGGATGCCCAGGGCCACCAGGATGCTCAGGGACGCTGGGATGCCCAGGGCTACCAGGATGCTCAAAGCCCCCGAGTGGATGACAGAGGCCAGGGAGGAGTTGCTGGGAGCGGGCTGGGACACCTCCGGGTGTCCCTGGAACGGGCTGTGCCACGGCTCCCACATCCACCACTCCTGCACGCGCGTCGGATCCCTTGGCACCGGCAGCTCTCCCCTCCTTCGGGCTCATCCTGCCGGGTCTCCGGCTCTCCCACCGCTGGAGAGGACTAATCCCTCTTGGATCTCTGTGCCTCTCCTTGTGCCGGGGTCGGGTCTGAAGTGGTTCCTCGCATCCACAAAGGCCAGAGCTCGCTCGTGCTCCAGAGGCAGCTAATCCCGAGCCTGCGGGAGTGGCGGATAAAGGAGGACAGGCACGTGGCAGCATCCCTGTCTCCCAAGCATTCCCTGTCTCCCACTCCAAGGTGGGCACTGTGATGGGTGCAGGGGGTTCCCTGCTTGTCCGAGGTCTTCCACGGAGACCCTTCCCCCGAATCCAGAACTCTCTCCACTGGCACAGGGACCCTCTCCTCTGCCATGGGGACCCTCTCCCTGCATCCAGAGCCCTCTCCCCGCATCCAGAGCCCTCTCTCCCTGGAGCAGGGACCTTCTTCCCTGGCTCCTGCTCAGGCAGCACCGCACAAATCCCACACTGGAGAGCTGCGGCGCTGAGGAGGCAGGTAATCCCCTCATCAATAACGGCCTGGAAAAGTGGAATTATATCCCGTCAAGTGGCATTGAATCCTGATGAAAGAGCCGCAGGGATGTTCCATTTCCACCCCCTTCCCAGCCTCCGCAGCTTCCCCTGCTCCGCCAGCACGTGGGACGGGATTGGGACCTCGATCCCTCCGAGGAGGGCCGTGGGGTCTCCCCCTCGCGGCCCCCCCTCATTCCCTTGGGATGAGGCGGGAGCAGCGAAGGGCCGGTGGGATTTGGGACACGGCCGCAGGGCCCCCGGGGCCGTGGACCCTCAAGTCCCACCCAGCCGTCTCCACGCTCCCGCCCGGATCCGCGCTGGCAGCCGCGGAGATTTATGGAGAGCGACGGGGAAGGAGGGCCAGCGGCGGCGTAAACAAGCGCCGCGTTTCCACCTTGTCACCCGCTCCCGGGGCTGCGTCCCGGTGCCACGCCGCTCCCCGCGTCCCCCCCGGATCCAGCTGCCCCAGGGCATCCCATCCCAACCGGCACAGGGACCCCACACCGCGCCCCAGGGCTGGGCACCCGCCAGGAGCTCCGAGCGGCTCCGAGTCTTTAATTAACCGAGTGCTAATTGCCTGGAAAACGAGTATTTAAGTCATGCTGAGGGCGGCGCAGCCTGGGGGCCGGGATCGCTCCCCCCGCACTGGGCACACGGCGGGGATCCCACCGGGAGGGGCCGGACCCACCCCGTGCCCGGGGACACCCCCTGGAGCCCCCCAGGCAGGGTCCCGCTGGCGCATCCCTCGGGATCGGGGGGTGACGCCGGGTTTGGGGGTGTGGTGGCACCTTGGCACGGGGAATGTGGCCCCGGGAACCGGCGCTCGCTGGTGTCCCTCTCCGGCCACTGCCACGGCCGTGGTGGCTCCCGCAGTGCCCAGCCCTTCCCTCGCCTTCTCCTTTGATTTCCTCTCTCCAGATTAATTTGAGGATGAGCTTGACCCCGCTCTGTTGGAGCTCGGGGCCAAGGCAGAGGGGTCACGATGTTCCCGAGCTGGAGCAGGGAGCGCCAAGCTGGAGGGCAAGGAGGGCTCATCCCAAATCCCAGCCCGCCCAGTACGCCCAGGTGCCGCTTGAACTGGTCGGGGTCCCACCCAAGGAGAGGTGCCCGGCGCTCTCCGGCCGTGCCGGCTGCTTCCCATTCCCCCAGCAGTTTATCCAGCCGGGGTTTAGAAATGTTGGAAATTAAGGGCTGGTCCCAAATTCCCTCCTAGGCAACAGTTGCTATGTGAGTTTTATACACAGCTCCTCGTGATCCGGGAGCGATGGAGGAGCTGCCTTTGGATGGAGGGAGCGCGGGTGCTGCAGGGGGGACCTGTCCCCAAAACCCCCCCCGCCTCATCCCACCCTCGTCTCCTCCTTACGGAATTTTTATCAATCTCCCCTTCCCGGTCCCCATTCCCTTTCCTCGTCTGATTCCAGCGGGGATGTGGGAGCTGCGAGTGCCTCGGCACGTGCCGGGGGCGATTCCAGAGCCCCGATCCCCCCTCCCGGTCCACTCTGACTCAGCCCGGCCTCGGAGCCGCCGGGAAATTTCGTTACAATAACAAGGTCTGCGGGCGAATTAATTATTAACATTTATTGTTTAATATTTATACTGCAGCACCGCTCCCGGCACTGCTCCGGCCTCGCCTCCTCCAGCCACCAGCTGGGGCTCCCGCCGTGGACAATCTCATCCCAGCGGAGCATCCACAGGGATGGGATTGTCCATCCTGGGATTGCTGTGGTGGGGGTCCTGCCCGGAGACAAGGCTGAGCTGGTTTGGGGTCCCACTGGACCCCTCCGAGCCGGCTTGGCTCCATATTCTCATCCCACAGCAGTCACTCTGCATGCTGGGAGCACGGACGTGAGCAGAAGTGCTGGAGGAGGTTGAGGGGTCCTTCCCAAACTTTTGGGGTCCCCAAGTTGTCCCCACGGCCAGGCTGGGGAGAAGCAGGTCCGCGCTGCCGTTTGGGATGAATCCGTGTGGGATCGGCTCCCAAAGCAGCAGCCGCGGCCTTTGCCGGCCGTGCCGGCGCTCCCAGGGTGCCAGCGGGGATTAAAGCTCCATCCTGAGCTCCTGGGAAGCGCTCAGAGCCGGATTCCCCCTAGGACACACCCCACTGGGAGCCCAGGAGCCACGGAGGTGGTCACCGTGACGGGACACCACACGACGGGGTTGGAGCCCGTTGGACCACATTCCCGGTGTTTTCCCTCCCCGTACCCCCGCGCACTCCGGGAACACCTCGGGATTTAGGTCTGACTCCCCCACTCTGTGCTCTGCTCCCCCCAGGGACCCCCTCCCGCGACGTCCTCCTGGTCTCAGCCATCATCACCGTCAGCCTTAGCGTCACCATCGTCCTCTGCGGGATCTGCCAGTGGTGCCAGCGGAAAATGGTGAGTGTCCGGCTTCCCTCCCGCCTTGCCGGCACCCCGAGGTGCCCCCCGTGCCGCCGGGCAGGGGGCGATTCCCGCTTCCAGGGCAGCAGCTGGGCGGAGGCAGCTCCCCGGAGCCGCCGGCTGCAGCTTTTATTTGGGCTTTTCCGGATGCGCTAATGAAGTGTTTGGGCGAAACTGTTTGTGTGGCACAAAGGGAAGTTTCCAAATATATGGATATATGTTGGTGACGAGCCGGAACGAGCTGGCCGCTGTCCTGCTGGGCACGCTCCTGCCTGGAAAAGCCCCGCGGGAAGGCGGCCAGCCCGTCCCTGGCAGCGCCGGGTGCATCCCTACTTCCCTCCCCGCTTCCCAGCGGGGGCTCGGGACAGCGCTCCCTGCCGCCCCGCATCCTTCCTCCTCCTCCTCCTGCCGCTCCTCCTCTCCCGGGAGCAGGACGTGCTCGGCCACGTTTCCTTCGCCGTCGGAATCGAATCTGGGTCAAGCGCTGCGACGGCAGCGGCGCTTCCCGCCGGGCAGATGCCCACCCCGAGCCGTGGGAAGGCAGCATTCCCTCGGGAACGGGAGAGGGGGTCCGCACGGCGACGAGGCAGCGGGAGGGCGGTGGGCGGGAAGGGCCCTTCCAGGTGCCACCCAGGGGATGGGGAGAGAGAGCTGGCGGAGGGAAAAGCGCTGGAAAGGAGGAGGCTGGAGCTGGCAGAGGAACAAACAAGTGTAAATTGGCCGGGAAGGCGCATCCCAACCGGCCCGCGACAGCGCCCGGAGCTGGAGCGGCTGTGTGGGAATGACGGCCAAGCCCGGCGGGCCGGCTCCGGGCCGTGCCCACGCGGCCACCGCTGCCGTGTCCTCGGGAGCCCCGAGCCACTGCGGCCAGGGACATGGATGAGCGTGGGGTTGGGGGATGATTCCCTCCGGGATGGCCCGTGGGCATCCAGGGAGGTCCAGGTGTTCTCCTACAGCAGGATTAGTCCATGGGCATCCAAGTTCCAATATCCCTGCAACTCCCAGCAGGATTAGTCCCTGAGCATCCAAGGAGATCCAGGTGTTCCCCTGCAGCACCCAGCTGGATTAGTCCATGGGCATCCAAGGATATCCAACATCCCTGCAGGTCCTGGCAGGATTAGCCAATGTGGATCCAAAGAGCTCCAGGTGTTCTCCTATAGCTCCCAGCAGGATTAGTCCACGGGCATCCAAGGAGGTCCAGGTGTTCCCCTGCAGCTCCCGTCAGGATTCATCCATGGACATCCAAGTTCCAACATCCCTGCAGCTCCCAGCAGGATTAATCCATGGGTATCCAAGAATATCCAACATCCCTGCAGGTCCTGGCAGGATTAGCCAACGTGAATCCAAGGAGGTCCAGGTGTTTCCCTGCAGCTCCCGGCAGGATTAGCCCATGGCTGCCCAAGGGCACTGTGCTGAGGGTCCAGGTGTCCCGGCAAGCCAAGGAGATGGTTCCAGGTGGATCTGAAGAGGTTGGGAAGAAGGAGAAAGGAGAAGCATTCCCATTCCATGGGCAGGCTGGATGCAGGCCCAGCTCCTGACATCCAGGAGCAGTGTGATGGAAGTTTTCCACCCCATCCTGCTCCGGCAGCTGCTCCCATGCCACCTCATCCGCCCAGCACCTGCTTGGAGCATCCCCGGCTCCCAATTGTTGGATAATTGGCGTTAATTGGCTCCTGCCCACCCTGGCTCGGAGCAGCACTCGGAACCTGCCGGAGTGCCCTGATTACCAGCCCCAGTTAGGAGCCAGCTCCGGCTTCATTACCCTGTGGCAGCGCTTCCCTGGCACTGGGAAAGGTGAACTCAATTAATTCAGGCTCAATTAGGCCTAAAATTATCCACTCCTTCCCAGTGAGGCCATGGAATGGGATGCTGGCGGCAGTGGCTGTGTTGTCCTTGGGGTGACGCAGGTCAGGAGCCCCCAAGGACCGAGGGATGGAGCCTTTGGGAATTTTGCTGCCTGGATAGGTGGGACGGAGCCTGGAGACCGTAAGGGAAAGGGCAAAATCCAGGTCGAACCCTCCAGGTGGTGGCAGCTCCCACCCTCCACTGGGATACTCCGGGGGTCCTCTGCCACCCCCTGGACTCCCTCTCCTCTCTTTCCTGCAGGGAAAGCGTTACAAGACTTCCCTGGAGACTGTGGGAACTCCGGATTCCAGCCGAGGCCGCAGCGAAAAGAAAACCATCAAGTAGGTGCCAGGACTGGGGGGGGAGAGGAAGGACAGAGGTGGCCGTGCCTTCTCCCGGTGGGAGAGGGGCTCCGGGAGACTGGGAGAGCTGGTGGGTGTCTCCAGCATCCCCGTGTATCCCACCGAGCCGTGGGCACGCCGGAGTCACGGGAACCTCGCCGTGGGTGTCCCCGGGGATGCTCCGGGCCCGGGAGTGCGGATTCCGAGCCCGGCTCCGCGGGGCTGGAATGGCTCTGCATCCCACGGGCACTCCATGGAGGAAGGGGAGCGGAGCTGGGGCATCCCACGGCGCTGGGCAGGGAGCGAAGGAGAGGTTGGAAGCTCGGGGGGTTCTCCTGGGCATCCCAGATCCAGCGCTGCCCCTCCGCATGCCTCCAGGGAGGAGAGAGCTGGACCACCAGGAGGGAAACAGCTCCTGCCTGGAATAAGCCTGTGGAAAAACTCCTCCCATGGCCGGCCTGGGTGTTTTTGGGGTGCAGGGGTACCTCGGGCACCTGGCCGGCTGCTCCCAGCCGACCGGGATAAGCTGGACATGGAGCGGGAGGCGCATCCTGCCCAATGCCGCAGCACAGGCGGCTTTCCCAAACTCCAGCACATTCCATACAGCTGGGATCAGCTGCAGGTGGGCATTTGGGGCTTTTCCAGTCTCCCAGCACCAGCGGGGAGCTGCTGGGCCCCCCCAGCCCCTGGTGGCTTCCTAGAGCCAGGAGGTCCAGGTTCCGTGCCGGCAGCAGGCCGGTTCTGCGGGAAGGGATCTGCAAGGGAAGGGATCCAGAAGGGAAGGGATCCAGAAGGGAAGGGATCTGCAAGGGAAGGGATCCACCAGGAAAGGGATCTGGAAGTAAAGGGATCCAGAAGGGTCTCCAACACGCAGCAGTGTCGTGGTTAACCAAGCGCTTCCAGCAGCCAGCTGCCGAGCAGGCGAGGACACACGGACGCACGCGCCGAGGGTGCACGGACACACATTTGGGAATGCCGTGCCGGCATCGCGCTCGCCGCCACCTCCCGAACCCCCCACATCCTTCTCTCCTTCCCAGCCGGCCGAGCCACCCGCTCCTGTCTCTCCGCAGCTCTTCCCATCCATCCATCCTTCTGTCCGTGCCCGTGTGTGTGTGTGTGTGTCGGTGTCCGAGGGGTGGGCTCCCCGTCTCTCTCCGCAGGATCCTGGCGCTCCGGGGGCGGAGGGCTGCTTTTCCTTCCCTCTCGCAGGAATTCAGCTTCTCTCTCTTGTATTTCCCTTTTCTTTCTCCCCCGGAATCCGGCCGCTGTAGTGATCTAGACAGAGACTTTTGGAATAACAATGACAACACAGTGCAGCAGAAATGGAGCTCCTACCCTCCCAAGGAGTTTATCCTAAACATTTCTCCTTACGCTCCGTACGGTGATCCGCGCCTTTCCCTCAAGTGAGTCTCTCCTTACCGGGTTTGCTCCACGTAGTGAGTATATGGGCAGCACCCACTCGCCTTCCTCATCCTCCTCCTCTTCCTCCTCCTTCCCCTCCTCTTGCTCCTCCTGCTCCCGGGCTCCCCGCACGCCACCCCATGGGCCGTCCCATGGAGACGAGCAACCCCTCCTTCCCGCATTCCCGGGGCCGGCGGGGATCTCCCTCCAGGACGGGGTTGCGCGTTGGGGGCACCCCCTCGGCGCGGGGACGGGTCCCCCCGGGGCTGGGCTGCCGGCGAGCGGGACCCCCCTTACCGACCCCTCTCCCTCCTCCGCCCTCTCTCTTGGATGTTTTGCCGAGGCCCCCGCGCACCCCGCGGCCAGGACCCCTTTTTTTTTGCAGTGCTGATGTCTCTCTTTCTCTCTCTGTCTGTCTGTCCGTCTCTTGTCCGTCTGCCCCCTCCGGCTCTGTCGCCCTCCCCTCACTCCTCGACGGCTCCCCACGTTTTCCACGTCCGTCCGTGTGTCCGTCCGGCTCCGTGTCTGTCTTGGGGGGGTCCGGCCGCCGGCCCGGCCCAGTGGCTCTCTGTTATCAGGGGCCAAGCTGACGGCGTCGGCCGCCGCCGGGCTGTCCGGGGACCGCGACGGCCGGCCCGGGGACAAGCAGCGGCTCGCCGAGGATGGAATGAGGAGCAGCGTGTCCGCCCACAGCGAGCCCGGAGCGGGAAAGGCGGCACGGGGCCGCTGGCACACGGTGCAGAGCCACTTGGCCGCAGGGAAGCTCAGCCTGTCCAAGTGAGTGAGCACGGCACGGTCCGGCACGGCACGGCCACGGCCGGCGGGCCCGGGCGCCTGCTCCCCGCTGCGGATGCGCTTGGATGGGGGCCACCGACAGGTCCCCGGGACCACCGTGCCGAGGGAGAGGAGGATTTCCCGTTCTCCCAGCGGTGCTTTGGCTCAGGGGCAGCAGAGGAGGCAGCCGGGTAGGAGCAGCACCTTTGGGTGCTGTCCCCAGCGTATTTCCAGCGCTGAGGGTGGCTCTGCCCGGTCCCGGTGGGAAGCGCCTCCTCAGCATTCCCAGCTCGGCTTCTCAGGGCAGGCAGCGCTACCTCGGTGTGTCCCAAAGGCAGGAGGTGTTGTCCCACGCTCCCACCCCTCAGGGACAATCAGGGACAGTGTGTGGCACCTTCCCCCCGTGCGCTCCCCCGGCACAGCCACCGGACCCGGCGCCGGCACCGTGATGCCGAGAAAAGTTGGGAAAGTCCGGGATTTAGGGAAAATCCGAGCTCTGGCACGCTCTGCGGGGCTCCAGGCCGGACTGGGGGTCTCGGCGAGACCTCTCACTGCGGGCAGCGCCGTGGCTCTGCCGGGAGGAGGCGGGGCTGTGCCGGCCGTGGGCTCCGTCCGGCCTTCCCGGTCTCTGCTCCGGTTCTCCGCGCTGGGATGTGGCAGGCGGGGGGTCCCGGCAGCAGCGCCGGCACCCCGGGAGAGCTGGGTGCCACCGCCGGCTCGGCGCGAGGCTGCTGCGCCCCAGCTGGGCGCTGGGAAGCAGGAGGGAGAGGCGAGGAAAAGCGGGAGCGGCGCAGCCTTCAGCCGTCCCCAGACTTGGTGGAGAAACGAATCCCGCCGGGAATCCGGACAGACGGACGGGCTGGCGCAGGCGGCCTGGGCAGGGTTAAGGGGATGTGGCGGAGCATCCTGTTTTCCAGCATCCCTTTGGCGGGATCGGGGGCGTCCCGGGGGTCCGGGCCGAGGGTCGGGCTGTGCCGGTGCCAGGGGATCCATCCGGGCACGGGCAGGGCGCGGTGCCGCCTGGCACGGCGCTGGAGGAGCCCGCGCCTCCAGCTGGCGCGGGGCCGACAGGAGCCAGATTTAGTTTCCTGTGACTGAGAGGTTGTAAATTGAACTAATTTAGGATTCGATAGGAAAACGAAAGGAGGTCGGCGGCGGCGCCGGGGGGGAGGCGGCAGCGTCCGGGCAGTGCCTTCGGCCCCGGCCGTGGGGCTCCGTCCATCCCAGCTCTCCGGTCCTTTCCACTCCCTTCCCTCCTCTCTCTCTTTCTCCCACCTTTCACTCTTNGAGCTGTTTATCCCTCCCCGCTCCCTCTCTGTCCCCGCTGCTGGCATTGCACGATGGCACAGCTTCGCCCGGGGTCCTAGGCGGCAGCGCCGGCACCGGGACAGGGGTCGGTGGCTGCTGCTCACGGCCGCTCCTCCCGGTGCCAGGCGATGGTCCCGGGGGGACTTTTCCTCCCCCGATCTCGTGGCCACGAGCTTGCCAGGCTGCCGTGGGCAATCCGGCGCGGCTGCATGGGCTGTGCTACGCATGTGCTGTATGGCCAGCGCCGGCCAGCGCCGCTTCCTCGGGGCATCCCGCCTGCTCTCCCCGCTCCGCCGCCCACACGAAGCCCGTCCGCCCCGGGCCGGGCTGCTCCGCTCTCCGTGTCCCGCCAGAGCTGCGTCCGTACCCCCCAATCCCACGATCTCCCACGCCGGTGGGAGCCTGCCTTGGCCCCGGGGGACGCCTGGCTGCAATGTCACCACCACGGGGGTTCGGCCCCCGCCGCGGCGCCGCGGGATTCCCCCCTTCCCGCAGCGTCCCGCACCGAGGGGATGGATGGGACGCCGAGCCCCCGCGGCGCCGCTGCTGGGTGCTGGGCTGGACTGGGAGGGACTGGGGCGCTGCGATGGGCTGGCTGGCAGCACGTGAGCGGGCGCCACGGGATTTGCCTCCACGCAGCAGCCTAATTATCCCGCAGAGCAGGTCGGCCGGCGTGCTGGGAAGGCGCCGGCGGAGCGGCGGCCGCGGGAGCGGGGGGGCATCCGGCCCTGGCGAGCCCCCCGGCAGGCAGGATGGTGGCCGCCCGAGCCCCCCGTGCCGCCGGCAGGGCCGAGCCGCGGGCGAGAGGCGGAGGATCCGGGCGCTGCCCCCGCTGGCTCCCGCCGGAGCGCTCCCTGCGCTGGGGCATCTTCTCTCTAACTCTCTTCTTTTCCTTCCTCCAATTTTGCCCCTTCACCTTCTTCTCCTTTCTCTCCTCTCCTCTGCCCTTCCTCTCCCTAAGTTTCGAGGACTCCACCCTGTCCACAGCCACTACCCTTGAGTATATCCCCACCTCAGCAGGCGATCCCAAATTCCAGAGGCCCCGCACGCTCGTGCGCCAGCAAAGTCTGCAGCAGCCCCTGAGCCAGCACCAGCGCGCCAACCACAGCCAGCCCACCACAAGCCAGAGCCTGGGCCACCTCCAGGCCCACAGCGGCTCCTCCGCCGCCGCCGCCAGCTCCCGGGGCTCCCGCGGCGGCCCGGCGCGCCAGGGCACCGCCGCCGGCTCCAAGCAACGGATGGCCGGGGGCCGGAGCCGCTCCAACCCCGGCAGCTGGGACCACGTGGTGGGGCAAATCCGCAACCGCGGCTTGGACATGAAGTCCTTCCTGTAAGTGTGCGCTCGCCATCACTGCCCTCTGCATCCTCCTCTCCGTCCCCCTCCATTCCTCTCTCCATCCCTTCCCCTCCTTTGCTCTCTCTGCTCCATCCCCCTCTCCTCTGCTCCATCCCTCTGCCCCATCCCTCTGCTCCATCCCTCTCTCCTCTGCTCCCTTGCTCTCTCCATTCCCTCTCCATCCCTCTCTGCTCTGCTCTATCTCTCTGCTCATCTCTCTCTCTATCCCTCTCTTCTCTGCTCCTTCACCCTCTCCCTCCCTCTCTCCTCTGCTCCATCCTTCTGCTCATCCCTCTCTCCATCCCTGTCTCCTCTGCTCCTCTACTCTCTCCATTCCCTCTCCATCCCTCTCGCCTCTGCTCCTGTACTTGCCCCGGCGTGGCCGCTCCTCCTCGGGGACACGCTGCCCATGGCCTGCGGGAAGATCCATGTCCCCCTCTGGCTCGGGGGGCTCAGGGAAGGGGCTTATGCACTTCCCCAATGTGCTTTGCCACGTCCCTGGCCATCCCCTTCCATCCCCAGGGATGGGCCAGCCCATGGGACGGCCACCGGCGAGGTCCCCAGGGAGTGGCATTGTCCCAAGTTGGCAGGGTGAGGGTGGCAGAGTCCCCCGTGCCGGGGTGACCGTGAATTGAGCCCCCATATCATTCCCAGCTGGAGGAGCCTTGGGATCTTTAATCCGCCTTAACCCCATCTCCTCCCTCCATCGGCGCTGGATTTCCAGCAGCAAACCCCGGGCACTGATCCAAGTCCCGTGTTGTCACCGCATCTCGGCACATGACATTGTCCCTCCTCTGCAGAGCTGGGCCCCCCGGCTCCATCCTCCCTTGGATTCTCCAGCTCCTCCCTGGCCGCTCTTTGCCCCTCGGCACTCTGGAAAAAGGGATGCTGAGGCCCCAGCTTTGCTTTCCGCAGGCTGGTGGTGCTTGGGAGGGGGACGCAGGACTGACCCTGCCCTTCCAGGAGTTGGCACAGCAATCCCTGCTTCAGGATTAGGTGGGAAGGACCCTGCGAGACACAAATTCGGGTGCCCATCCCGCTCCGGAGAGAGAGTTGGACCTTCCTCCGGGCACCCTGGGGTGCGCTGCCCACGCTCCCCTCTCCGCTCTGCCCTCTCCCACCGAGAGGTTCCTCCCAGCTCCGTTTCCCGGCTCCCCGAGGTGGAGCCGAGGCTCACCAGCCATGGCGAGGGTCACGTTCTCCCTGTTTACCCAGCGCCCGTGCTGGTTCCCTCCTGACTTGGCGGAGAGGGAGCAGCCGCAGAGCCCAGACGTGCCGAGTCAGCGCCGCTTCCCAGCGGAGGAGCCGCTGCCATTTCCCACCGCCTCTTTCGCCATCCATCGATTTTCCTTTCGCTCTTCACCCCGTTCCCCCTCCCCGGCGCCGCGGCGTTCATGCGGTTACGGACCCGGGCGAGGATCCGGAGAGGGCAAAGGGCCTCGCCACGGCACCGCCAATCCCTTCCTCCACGGAACGATGCTGGCACCCCACTCCCGTCACACTCTCCCTCATTCCCAGCCCCTCCAGGCATCTTCCCCCCCTCCCCGTTCATCAGGATTTTGGCATCCTCCCTGCCCGGACCGGTGGAGGAGAGGGACGGCGGGGGTATCCACGCGTGCCGGGCTCCCCGGAGCCGGCGCCTTTCTCCCCACAGCCCCGTGCGCCCATCCCGGCCATCGATTGCCACCTCGCAGGAGCCGGCGGGGAGAGCCGGGGTCCCCTCGCCGCCGGGGGTCCGCGGGACGCCGCCGGCTCCTGCCGGTTCCCTGCCTGACGCTGTGTTCTCCTCTCTCTTTTTCTCTCTCTCCCGCTGCCGGCGGGGCCGCCCGGGCAGGGAAGGCCGGATGGTGGTGTTATCCCTGGTTTTGGGACTCTCAGAGCAAGATGACTTTGCCAATATTCCCGACCTGCAACCCGCTGGGACGCAGCCGAACCAGGCGAACGCTCAGGGGGACAAGAGGTATGAGCGAGGACGAGGCCAGTCCCGCAGGAGGAGACGAGGGCCTCACCCAGGGTGGAGGAGGAGGAGGAGGAGGAGGCTGGCCTCGTGGAGCGCGAAGGTTGGAGCGGCACAGGGTGGCCCAGCGGGCACCGGGACGTCTGAGCTCTCCCCGGCACCGACACCCGCGGTTCTGTCTCCGGAGCGGCAGCACCGAGCGGACCCCCATCCCTTCCTCCTTCCTCCCCCCTCCTCCCTC
>VWZW01002960.1:16783-27304 GCA_013397115.1 Edolisoma coerulescens | reverse complement strand
AGGGGGCGGGGGGACGCGCTCAGGGACGGGGGGACACGGGGGGTACCCCCCGAGCGATGCCGCATGGGCTGAGCCGCGTCCCATCCCGACACGCTGCTGCCGCCTCCATCCCGGCGGGATGGGCAGCTCCCCCGGGGATCCGGGGACACCGCTGCGGTGTCAGGGGGGGCAGAGCGAGAGCCACAGGCCGGGGGGGGCCACGCCGGACCCCCCGGTCTCCTCCAGCACGGCACAGCCCCTCGCCTCCGGCTGCTCCCTGCATTNTGCATTCCCGGCGTGCCGCAGGCTCGGCAGCGCATCCAGCCCCGGCACCGGCGCCCGGCCGCGGCCAGCGGCGCTGGCTGGCAGTGGCAGAGGGTCCGTGCGCCGCCGGGAGCGGGTGTTCATCCCCTCCGGAGCGGGGAGGAGGTGCGAAGCCGGCGGGCGTTGCCTCCCCGTGTGCTCGGCGTGCGGATGAACTGGCACCGTTCTCGCCCGCCGGCTATTTTTACCCTGCTCCGCTTGGTTTCGCTCCATCTTTTAGCACTTCCCTCCCCGGTGTCGCGCTGCGCAGCCGGTCCCCGCCGGGAGCACCGGCAGCCCGTGCCGGCCGCCGGCTGCCCCGTGCCGGGGGGACGTGGGACACGGCGGGTGGGTGGCTGTGCCGCAAGACCCTGCTCCCCGCTTTGCCGCAGCTCCCTGCTCCGAAGCCCCATCCCAGCACGCGCATGGCATTCCCCACCTCCATTCCTCCCGCTCCTCGTTCCCTGGGCTCCGCAGGACGTGGCGGGAGCGGCCGGCGGGAGGGGACGCGCTCCGGCAGCCTTGGCTCTCTCCTGCCCACCGATGCTGCCGACCGCTCGCTCTTCTTCCTCGGAACATCTCCTCCATCCCTGTTTCGCAGCTTCTTCCTTCCAGCCTGTCCCCGGCGGCTCCAGCCCGGCGCCTCGGCGTGTCTCCTGTCCCGGCGACTCCGTCTGTCCGTCCATGCGCCCCGTTCCTCTCTCCCATTCCCTCCCGGCAGGCCGGCGCTGGACGACGCTGCTCCTCTTTTCTCTTGCTCTCTCCCGCTCTCTCTCCCGCTATCCGTGACCTCCGCCGGCATTCCCGGCCTCCACCGGCGCCTCCTCGCTCAGCGGCCCCGCCGCCGGCTCCTCTGCCTTCATTTTCCCCGATTTTAACCTAATTTTGCCTCCCCAGCTGCCTCGGCCTCTCCGGGCCTTCCCGAGTGCCATCCCGTGTGTGCGTGTGGGTGTCCCCATCGCCCCCCCGCCATGTCCCCTCCCCGTGTGTCTGCGTGTGCTTGGCGTGGTGGTGTGTGTCCGTGGCATGTTGTGGCTTCCCGTGTGTCCCTGCGCCTCTCAGTCCGTCTGGTGGTTTGTCACCGTGTCCCAGCTCGGGCAGGAGCCGTGGCGGGGGGAGAGTGTGGGAGCATCCCGGGCCGCCTGTCCCCTCCGCCACGTGCCCGTGTCCCCTTGTCCCCGTGCCCTGTGGCAGCGTGGCCTCGGCGTGTTCCCGCCCGTCTCCATCGCTGCTCTGTCCGTCTGCCTCCCGCCGCTCCCGGCTGCCCGCCCTGCCCAGCACCGTGCCCGGGAGCCACGTGCGTGGGGACAGCCAGGACAGTGATCCCAGGGGTGTCTCAGCCACAGGAAAGGGGGACAGGGGGCAGCGAGCCCACGTGAAGCACCCGTGGGTGCCCGGTGCCCACCGGGATAAGGGGCTGTGGTGCGTGAGGAGCAGCCGTGAGGGTGCTGTGGGGACCAGGCTGTCCCTGCCATTGCCGGGGGACGTGGCCAGGGGGACCTGCTGCCGTGCCCTGAAGGTGCCAGGCCACCAGCTGGCTCCGGGAGCAGGGCCGGGATGCTGGTGGGCTGCAGCCACCGTGCGTCCTGGCAGCGTCCTTCGGGCGCCAGCACAGCCCAGGCTCAGTCCCTGCTGGGAGAGGGCGCCTGGGATGCCCCTCGCTGTCTCGCCCTCGGCTCCCAGCCCCTATCCTCCAAGGCCTCTCTTCCCGCAGGTTGCCGGCCGGTGGGAAGGCCGGGAACGCGGCACCGGCTCCGGGGCAGCCGCCGCACGATGAGTCCGACCGCAAGACGGAGCCGCACTCCTCTGTCTCCGACCTGGTCAACTCCCTGACCAGCGAGATGCTCATGGTGGGTGGGTGGGGTGCGCTGGGTCTGGGGGGTCTCCATGGTGGGCATCCCACCCTCCCGGCTCTTCCCTGTGCCATCCATGAGCACGTCCCTGCCTGCTGTGCCAAGCCCCCGTCGGCCGAGCCGCCATGCCGCGGATGTGTCCCCCAGGCTGGCACAAGGGAGCGAGCGGTGCCGGACACGTGAGGGATGTGCTGTCAGGAGGGATTTGGCTAAATGGAGCTCCCGTTCCGCGGGACGAGTGGCGCTGAGCCAGGAGCCGTCGGGAGCGGTGGGGGCGGCAGGGAGCCGGGGAGAGGCTGATGTCCCCTGACAGCTTGGCGGGGCTGGGGTCGGGGGGACGGGGCTCAGCTCCCCGCCAGCCCGCAGCGCTGCGCTCATCCCCCTCCTCTTCCCCCTTCCCGCAGCTCTCCCCGGGCTCCGAGGATGACGAGGGCCACGAAGGCGTCAGCCGGGAGAACCTGGGCCGCATCCAGTTCAGCGTCGGCTACAACTTCCAGGAGTCCACCCTGACCGTGAAGATCATGAAGGCGCAGGAGCTGCCGGCCAAGGACTTCAGCGGCACCAGCGACCCCTTTGTCAAGATCTACCTGCTCCCCGACAAGAAGCACAAGCTGGAGACCAAGGTCAAGAGGAAGAACCTCAACCCGCACTGGAACGAGACCTTCCTCTTCGAAGGTACGGATTGGGATGGACTGGGGTGGATCAGGGTGGGAGCGGAGCCTCCTGGGACCCTCCTGGGGTTCAGCTCAGCTCAAGCCACCAACGTGGTGGCCGTCAGTGATGCCACGGGCTGGCCGAGCCACCGAGGCCAGGTTGGATGTGCATCCCATAAAGGGGATGTGGGGGAAGGTTTGGAAGGCTCCGTGCCCCCACGGGTGGGCACAGATGTGGGAATTAACCCAGCAGCAGCAGCTCCTCGTGCCATGGGCTGCTGCCCATCCTCTGCCTGGTCCCAGGGTCTTGCCACCAGCACAGGAAGGGCGGAGTGGTCCTGGAACTGCTCCTCATCTCCTCTGGCTTCTCCATGTCCGGCACAGGGTTCCCCTACGAGAAGGTGGTGCAGCGGGTGCTGTACCTCCAGGTCCTGGACTACGACCGCTTCAGCCGCAACGATCCCATCGGAGAGGTGTCCATCCCGCTCAACAAGGTGGACCTGACCCAGATGCAGACCTTCTGGAAGGACCTGAAGCCCTGCAGCGATGGCAGTGTAAGGCCCTGGACCCCTTCCTGTCCCCCTGGGGAGGGGAGGTGACCTCCAGTCCCAACAGGGACATTTTCTGCTTCAATGTCTGACAGAGATTTTTCTCTTCCCAAATTTTCTATTAAGTAGCCCAAAGTCTCATTTTGGGTCAAACCGAAGTGTTTCAGGTAGACCTAAAAGGAATGTTTCCTCCTGCCTCCAGCAAGACCAGAAAATGTCCCACCGGGGCCGGCCCCATTTCCTCCTGCCCTGATTTTCCGTGCTTTCCCAAACCCCACCCTCAGGCTTCTCTGGGGTGGGGGTCCCATCCCAGCACCCCGCTCCCACTGAGGAGCTCTGGGGGGCGTGGGTGTCCTCAGGGAATGCGTGTGTCCTGCAGGGAAGCCGCGGGGAGCTGCTGCTGTCGCTGTGCTACAACCCCTCGGCCAATTCCATCGTGGTGAACATCATCAAGGCGCGGAACCTCAAAGCCATGGACATCGGGGGCACCTCAGGTATGGCTCCGGCTCCCCCCGCTCCCAGTGTCGTTCCCGGGTGTCCCATCCAAGGCTGAGAGCGGCTCCTCTCCCGCCAGATCCCTACGTGAAGGTGTGGCTGATGTACAAGGACAAGCGGGTGGAGAAGAAGAAGACGGTGGTGATGAAGCGGTGCCTGAACCCCGTCTTCAACGAATCCTTCGCCTTTGACATCCCCACGGAGCGGCTCCGCGAGACCACCATTGTCATCACCGTCATGGACAAGGACAGGCTGAGCCGCAACGACGTCATCGGCAAGGTGAGTGACGCGCCCGAGGGACACCCAGGTGGCAACCGGGGACAGCCGGGGGCTGCCGGCACCTGGTGCCATCTCCAGTGTGGGGACCCCTCGTGCCGGGTGTCACGCCCACAGAGCGCCCGAGTTTCCCCGGAAAAGGAGGGATGGGGCGTGGGGAGCCACACCCAGATGGATCCCATCCCCTGGGATAACTCCAGAGGGCTGGAGAGGAGGAATTATCCATGAAATCACTCAGCTCATCGGCAGTGCAGCGCTGACAAACAGTAATCTGTCTCCGCCCCTGATCCCCGAAAGCCGCGCTGGGATCGGGGAAACGCAGCAGTTGGGATAAATCCATTCAATAAATCCCGGGATCAGCGCCGCGGGCTGCCGGGCAGGGGCGGAGGCGGCCGCGGTGTGGGCACGTCCAAGAGCCCGATTCCAGGCACGGGCAGGCGGTGCCCGTGATACCCCGTTAAAACCCCGCCGCGGCTTGAGGCTCGCTAATCACTTCTGATCGCATAATTAGCGGCGAGCTCCGCTCCGTGCCGGCTCTCCGGCGGTGATCCGCGGAGCCCGAGCGGTGGCAGCGGCTCCCCGAGGTGGCAGCAGCCGCAGCCGGAGCTGGCACACACGCGCTTTTCCGCGGCGCCATATGGAAAACCGAGGGATAAAAATAGCCCGGCACCGCGCCGAGCCCGGAAAAGCGGGGCTGGAGCAGTTTGGGGGTGAAGTGAGGGGGATGGAGCGGCCGTGGTGGCTCCAGGGGTGCCTTTCCCACAGATTTACCTGTCCTGGAAGAGCGGTCCCGGCGAGGTGAAGCACTGGAAGGACATGATCGCCCGCCCGCGGCAGGCGGTGGCACAGTGGCACCAGCTGAAGGCCTGAGCGCTCCCGGACCGCGGGCTCGGGGTCCCCCTTTCCCAGCTCCCGGCCCCTTCCCGCGGCGCTCCCGGCCAGGGACCGGCGGGACAGCGGCCTGGCTCGCGGGGACCCCGCGGGAGGAAGGGGACGGAGCCCCCCGACCCCCCGGGCTCGCCCCTCCCTGCGGTTTGGGGGGCACCCAGGCGCCCCCAACCCCGGCCGAGGAGGTGCTAGAAGCGATGTCCCCCCATCCCTCTTCCCACCACCGGGCNGAGTGCCCCGGGGAGGGCGGGGGACACCGAGGGGAGGGGGCAGCCCCTTCTCCTGGGATCGGAAGCCATGACACAGTTCCTTATCCAAAGCGGGCCCCTTCGTGCACTGCCTTCAGCCGGGTTCGATGCTTTACCTCCATCTCGGGGCTCGGCGGGGGCGGAGGGGCCCCCAGCCGCCCCGGGGACCCCCGGTCCTGCCCTCACCCCCACCCTGGGCAGGTGGGGACCCTCGGGGGGATGCGGAGCCCCACGGAGTCCCCTTCCAGCCGGGGCTGCTCCCCCGGGTGCCCACCGCTGCGGGTAAAGGGCGGAGCGAGCGCTGCTGTGCCCATCGCGGGCAGGCGACATTCCCTGGGCTGGTGGCATTCCTTGGGCCAGCCAGCCTGGCAGGATCTGTGCCAGCAGCAGCATCCCCACGGAGCCCCGGGATGCACACGCCAGACCCCTGCCCGCTCCCTGGCACCCCCAAAACCAGGGACAGACCCACCTGGGAGCCCCACAGCGGGGGTGACAACGGGGTCGGTGGTGGCTCTCCGTGGCGGACACCGGATCATCCTCAGTCTTCCTGCTCCCCCCGTGGCACCCCTGGTTCCCAGCAGCTCCCGCAGCCCCAATTTAGACGATTTTGGACAATCTGGAGAGAAAGTCATACTACTGCTACTACAGTAATAACAACGCTTTTAGGGACATTTGTATTTTTGTCATATTCTCTCTTTTTTTTAACATAAAAGAAGAGACTTACATGCCTGGGGAAGGGGTGGCAGGGCCAGGGCTGTGCCAAGCTGGGTGCCCCCCGCGGCCCCTCGGGCACCCCGCTTTTTCCAGGCTGGATTCCTCGTCCGCGGTCGGGCTCCCCCCGGGGGTTTGTGTGTTCATTTTTAACTCTAGAGCTCGTAGCCGTGATCCTGTTCAGGTTCTCTCTTCTTCATGTGACGGTAACATCCAACTGGTGTGTAAAATACAGAAAAAACAGGACNAAAAAGAAAAAGAAAAGATAAAAAATCCAATAAAAGAGCCCGGCCCGGATGAGGAGCGGCTGGAGCGGGGGGTGCCCGGCTGGCAGTGCCAAGGATGGGGCGCGCGGGTCGGGGCGTCTCCTTTGCAGAATCCTATTTTTGGGGAGCGGGGCCCCTCGTTTTCTGGAGGCAGCCCTTGCTCTCGGTAATAAAGGACAGTCAGAAACTGCCAGCGTGAGTTGTCTCTGGGATCGGGGGAATGCCAGGGCTGCATCCTGGGGGTGGGAATGGGGGCACCACACCTGGGTGGGCACCACACCTGGGTGGGCATTCCCCCCACACTGAGCATCCCCCTCCCAGCTCCAAGCATCCCCCCCAGCATCATCCCTCCCAACCCTGAGTATCCCCCTGGTATTATCCCATCCAGCACTGAGTATCCCCCCAAAACTCTGAGATCCTGCTGGGATTGGGATCCCCATGGGGGCTTCAGGGACAACAATGACCTCCCCCACAGCCTGCTTGGAGCTGGGTGAGTTCCCATCCCATCCAGGTCTGGGCCGGGTTCCTTGGGGTGGGATATGGATAGGGATTCCCTGGATAGGGACTGGAATGTGGCTCCAAAAGGAAGGAAGAGGCAGGGAACCATATCTCGTGTCCAGGTGCCATGGCGAAGGCTCCGGTGGCTGTTCAATAATTCAGGGAATGCTGGTCTTGAATAAATAAATGAAACTCCAAACGCAGGCATGGCAGCAGAGCCATCCGTGTCCTCCCTGCCCAGGATAAAATCCCTCGGGATCCACCCTTCAGGCCCTGGGATGCAGTGTTGGGGGTGACAGCAGGGGACAAGGCTGTCCCCTCGCCACCTGCACCCACTCCGGCTCCAGCTGAGCCAAACCTGGGAATTTTGGCATTCCCAAGCATTGGTGCCACCGATCCCGGCTCCGCCTGGGCTCTCACACCAATGCCGGGCCCCTTTTATCCTCCCAAATCTTTGGAAGCGCCGCGATCCCAGCGCTCCTGTTGCACAGATCCGCAGCGACTCCCGATCCCGTTGCTTCGTGCTGGCAGGTGGCGGGAGCAGATGGAAATAGCAGCATGATCCCAGCTGCGGCGAGGCCACAAACCGGCGCACGCGGGGCCGGGAGAGGAGGCAGGGATATATTTAGGGACAGACGTATGGATGATGCACTGCCGGCAGCGGGGACTCGCCGGTGCCAGCGGCCCCAAAATACTCGAGCGGAGCCGGAATCTGTCAGATTCCCACTGCCTGCGGCAGCTCCCGGTCCCGGTGTCACCGCGAGCGTCACCGGTGCCTGGATCCCGACCCAGCTCCTTAGGAAAAGCAGAGAGGGAGGACCCCCCTATCCCCGGTGTCAGAGCTCCGGGATCTGAGCCCAGCCGTGGGGACAAGCTGGTGGCATCCAGAGCCACCTGCATCCTGATTCCTGATGAATGGGCGGGCTGGCAGGGATCTGCACGGAGCTGGTGGCATCGGATCTTGCCTACAGCCTGGGCTTGGAATGCTGAGGGTCCCTGCCGGGGTCAGCACCCTCGGGATCGTGGATAATTCCTTGCGAATTCGCAGCGGTGTCCTCCCAGATAAAGCAGCAGCACCCCAGAGCGATGGCACGATGGGCTGGGAGACACCCAGAATTCCAGGAGCGTGTTCCTGGGATGTGGTGGGATCCCGGGATGCTCTGCCCCAAAGTGAAGGGTACCTGGGTGGGAAAAGGCATTGACAGCCTGGACCTGCTGGGAAGACCCAAATCCATGAAATTACCCCGGAGGAGCTGGCACCGACAGCTCCTGCCCATCCCGCAGCTCCACGTGTCCAAAGTAGCCGCGGTTCCTGCTGCGGAATAGGAAGCAGAGGGAAAAGCCGGCAGCAGCCCTGGAGCGGATGTGGCAGGAGCTCTGGCTGCCTCCCAGCCCCAAGCCCGAATCCACAGCCCTTAAAAGCGGATGCGTGGTTGGAAACCTCCAGCGAGCTCCAGACCTCGGATCCCCGAGCTTCCCACCACACCGGCTCTGCCTGGGGAGGGCGGAGGGAGTCGGGATTCCTTGGGTGTCCAGAATAAGAGGAGCTGGTGGTCTCACACGGGGATGTGTCGCAGGGTTTTAGGGGACCCCAAATGAACCCTTCCCTGAGGTTGGTCCCCGTCACCTTTCTCTCACACCAAATTCCTTGGATTTGTGCTTTTTATTGCCTGAGTTTGGTCCAAGAGGCACTTGGAGAGAGGAAGAGGGAGGATGAGGTGTCAACCCTGGGTCTGGTGCCTGTTTTGGGATAGACGGTGCCGGGGATGAGCCTCCTCTTCCCACAGAGGCAAAACCCTTTCCAGCTTGGAGGCAGGCAGTGCTTAGAACCGGGTGGAATTTCCATCGGCTCCGTCCCAAACGTCATGGCCAGGAGGAGCCTGGTGGAAAATTCTCTCCCCCAGCCCAATTCCAGCAGCAGGATGGGGGTCTCAGGTTCTGTGCCTTTGTTCCCAAACCTCGGACCTCTCCAGGATCCAGGATGAGATCCACGTGGAATAGATGCAACTGGCATTGCATTTTCCTGTGCTCCCCGTAGGGACAGGAGGGAAGGATTTTCAGAGGTGGAGGGGTGGGAATGTCCCCGTGCCCGTGGGGTGGCAGTGTGGGATCATCCCTCAGGGCAGGGGGCTGTATCCCAATCCAAGGCACCCTGGCGTAGGTGGGATCACTGCGGATCCAGGACACAGCTCTCTGCTGTCCCAGCTGGATGACACTGATCCTCAGACCGTCGGTTCTCCTTTGTGGAGGCTGGGAGCTTCCTCCTTTCCCAGCCCTGGATGGGAATTCCTTGGGAGGCAGGTGGAGGCTCTGCACCCCTTCAGGGGGACGGCAGCTCACGTTTCCTCAGGAGATCCCGTCAGGGCCGCAAATTCCCCCTCCCCATCCTCCGGCCCGTCCTCGGGGGATCCCGGGGCAGCCTTGGTGCCTTCCTCCTCCTCCTCCTCCTCCTCCTCCTCCTGGCGCTGCAGGCTCTGCAGCCGCTCCTGCCGCGCTTCCATGTACTCCTGCGCCCCGTCCCCCACCAACTGCACTTCATCCCCGACACAGGGCGGCTCCCGGACGGGATTGTGGTCGTAGGACAGGAGGCGCAGGGAAGCGAGGCCGGTGAGGTCCGGGAAGCCGGCGATGCGGTTGCGATCCAGGTCGAGGACGCGGATGCGCTCCATGCGCAGCAGCACGGGCGGGAACTCGTGGAAGCGGTTCCCGTAGAGCCAGAGCCCCCGCAGGCCGGCCATGCGGGGCAGCGCCGCGGGCAGCCGGCACAGCCGGTTGTCCCCCAGCTGGAGGCTGCGCAGCTCCGGCAGCTGCAGGAGGGCGCGGGGGAAGCGCGCCAGGAAGTTTCCCTCGATCCAGAGGCAGCGCAGGCTCTGGAGCTGGGCGAAGGCGGGCGGCAGCCCCTGCAGCCCGTTGCGGCCCAGGTACAGGTGCGCCAGGCGGGGCAGGTCGCACACGGCCTCGGGCACCTCCAGCAGCTCGTTGCCGTCCAGGGCGAGGGTCCGCAGGTCTTGGAGCTCCGCCAGCTCGTCCGGGACCTCCCGCAGCCCCGCGTCGCTCAGGAAGAGCTTCCGCAGCCCCTGCTGAGCCCACAGCTCGGCCGGGACCCGCCGGCCNTACCTGTGACCTCCCCGAGCCCTACCTGGCCCCGCCCCGTCCCCAAACCCGGCAGGACCCCCCCGCACCCCAGCACTCCCAGCCCCTTTTCCAGCAGCCTGGCATCAGCGTCCTCACCCTGAACCGGGTGTGGGATGCCTAAACTGGGTGGGGGGCCCTAAATTGAGTGTGGGGGTCCCTGGGCTGGCTGGAGATCCCTAAACTGGGTGGGGGTCCTTAAACCGGTGGGGAGTCCCTCTGTGATCCGTCACATCCCCCGGGACCCCGCAGGGAGCCACCCCTTGGGGCACAGCCCCCCTTGCCCATGGCCAGGGAAGACATGGATGAAGCCTCTCCAAGTGCCCCCCGTGCCACGGCTGCCCACCCTGCGGGGTCCTTCCTCCTCCTCCTCCTCCTCCTCTTCCTCGTCCTCCCGCTTCCCACCACAGCCCTGCCTGGATTTTCCTGCCGCAAATCAGCTGTGTCATCCCAAAGCCGGCTCGGAAAGCTGGAAAGCCGGGCTCGTACAGCCCTCCAGCGGCAGCTGGCCAGGTGGCACCCTCCGACCTCCCAAAACGCTCCTGCCAGCCTTTGGGATGCAGGAAACCCCCAAAATGAGGGGGGCAATCCAACGGCATCGTGCGCAGGGTCTTTATTTCTCCCACGGGGATTTGGGAAAAGCCGAGGATGGGACTCCCGGGATGCGGCAG
>VWZW01002957.1:6431477-6620712 GCA_013397115.1 Edolisoma coerulescens | reverse complement strand
GCTGTGAGTTTTGATGCAAGTGTGAGGAGCATGCTGGGGGAAAGGAAGGGCGGAACCTACAGCTCTTCGGTCTTTTCACTGAAACACTGTTGTGTAACTCAGGTGCTGTTTATAACTGGTGGGTTGTATGCAACCACACTAGGTAACTACAGTAACATTGTATGAAAAGAAATTGGTTAATGGATTTTTTTTTCCCCATTCTCATCTGAAATACTGTAGAAAAGTTGCAGTGTGAGGTGTGATAAAATCAGTACCCAAGGATTTAGACTATTCAAAAACATGATCAGTGACAGAACAAAATTTGACTAAACTTACTGAGGTGTTGCCCACAAGTAAGATTTTAGGGCAACTTCCCAAGTTACAAAAGCAACAATCCTAATTCCTGCTGCCAAAGGCCACTCCCATACACATACTCCCTTGTCATCCAAACCTCTCCCGAGCCAGAATACATGCTGTTACCAAAACACCATGTGCCAGGAAAAGCGTTCTAATTGCTTTGAAGATGAAGTACTGGAACAGGTTGCTTAACAAAACTGTGTAATCCTCGTCGTGGGAGATGGTGAAGAAATGCTCAGCCAGTGAGCTGATGTGTGTGGCCCCTGTATTTAATCCCCCTCTGTGCTTGGTGGTTGACTGGATGCCCTCTGAACAGCCCTTTTTAGGCAGATTTCTAGGATTTTTGTGATGGTAAACAGAGTAGTCTATAATGGGCGTTGATATTCCTTATATTGTTTGTGTTACAAGGACTGAACCAGTACTTGGAAAAAGTGGAAAATTTCCCCAAAGCCCTCAGCACAGACCTGGTTTGACTTGTAAATCAATAAACATTTCAGTTAAGGCTTCACACAGCTCTTTGGTCCTTAAATACAGGGAATGACAGGAAGTGGAACTGTCCTCCTAGTTGGAGAAAGTAATTTCAATAGGTTTTTTGTGTAGATAAAAATGCAGATAACCCATCAACAGGTTTTGCCACCAGTCATGTCAAGCCAGATGAGGTCATATGAGCTGCAGTCATAGCATAACAAATATTCCAGATAGCTCTATGCTACTTCTGAGCTGATATCCTTGGAGATCTTTTATCACTGAGGACAGAAAACATATCAAAGAGAGGAAATTAAGAATGAGTTGTGCCTTTGAGCCAAAATATACTGTAAGGACCATCCATAAGCAATAAGACTGAAGGATAAATTTGTGTTTCTGTGTTTCATAATATCATTCTATGTGCCTGCGTAGGCAACCATTTTAAATATTGGGGTGTGAACAGAAAGAATTAAATGGATAAAGCACAACCACAAGTGGAAAACCACTTACTTGATTGACCGTTTTTTTTAATTGCTTTTTTCCTGCTAAACACATAAAAGCTGCTCCCGAAAAGGTTTATGTTTTTTATATATAAATACTTTTTAAATGCTTTAATGAAGTTTGCCTGTAATCTGATGTCCTTCAGGCACATAAATTATAAAATACACTTATGCCCTTCTGCCATAGTATTCTGGAGCTGAAGTACCCTAAAGAAATCTTAAAGGTTTGACAGATTGTTTAAATGCAAAGAGCTCGTGTTGCTAAGTTAGCCCAAGTACAGATATTCCATTCCCTACCTTATTACTTGTTGAAATTCTGAGAAAGAAACTTGGATTTTCATATATTGCTATGTGGCTAGCAGTAGATGGTCAAAGACATTAAATACTGGAGAGGAAGCACTTTGGGAACAATTTTCCTTATGAATTAAGAGAAGAACCGGAGATGATTCAGTTCATGTATGGGTTCCTTGTGTTTCACATAAAATTGTTAATCATCAATGAAAGATGGGAGGTTGTTGCAAGGCTATGAGTTTGAGCACACAGTTTGAGCATCAGGACCAATTATTTACTAGCCAAAAACTGTGGTTAAATTTGTGGGTGTGTACAAAAGTTGTTGAGACTTGAGACTGATTTTATGCTCTCTGAGACTAATTTTTCCTCCACAGGAAATCTGCAATGGTGCGATTCTCTCATCCCACTACAGTTTTATCTAACGGTATTCACCACTTGAATAGTCCCATCTGTATGGTGAAGAATAAAATAATAACACTGTGGGTTTGTTGCTGTTTGGGCTTAGGTTTGTGCTTAAGCAAAACAGTCTTGTGCTACCTGATTCAGAACTGTAGTTCTCAGATTATCACGGGGGTTGCAACAAAGCCACAGTTGTGTTCAGTGGCGGTCTTCAATATGTGCTTTGTGTTCTGATCCTTGTTTTTGTAATCAGGGTACATGGAACTCTGTAGAAGTACTGCAGGCTAAGAATTATCCAGAAAGCTTGGGCACCATCAATTTAGAGATGTACAATATCAACTATTGACCTAAAGAACTTGCGGTCTAAGTGGATGCAAGGGATCTCCTGTATGTGGCAAGTGGGACCATTTAGTCCCATCTCAGCTGGCTTTGCATGGATCATAAACACCGTCCTTACATGGGACCAGTGCACAGTCTCAGTCTCAGAACACACCTTTGATGACTGATGGTATAGGATCCTCCTGTCCTTAGCACCAAAATTTGGCTTGTCTTGGAAAATTGGATTGTAACATGAAGCTCATGTTACTGAGTATGAGATGGACTTTAGACTGACTCAGAATATGCTGTCTTTTTTTTTAATTTTTGTCAATTCAAGCAAATGCAAAAGATGGAGGAAAACCCAAAAAGAAAAAAAAAAGGAAAATAAGAAAAAAAAAAGACCATCAGTGGCATTGGGACTTTTTCCAGACTCAACTCAGGAGATACGGTATTTGTCCTTGTTCTGGCTGGTCCAGGTTTAATTCCGTCTTCTATAAAGCATGATCTGAAGCCATATTATCCATTCTTCACAAAAAATTGTTGGTTATTCTGGAGTTAGACTAGGCAATTTATTTTACCCTTCGGAAACTTAAAAAAAAAAAAAAGAAAATTCCTTGGGAAAAAAAAAGGAATTTGTTTTAAAATTGATCCACTCAATTAATAGACATGATTGGCACTGCCAAGGAGCAGAGGCCTGTGGCATGGGATTGGGAGTGATGTTGGGATCAGGAGGACAAAGTTGTGAATAGTTTAATTGAGTCATTCAGTGGTTTTGCCTCATTTTTTGTAGCTTGAAACTGTAACCTTGTCATACGGATCCAGTCGTACCTAGAAGAGACTCACAGTGTGGTCCGTGGAAGGAAACAGGCACCTCAGGAGGTTGGTTAGTCTCATACACAATGCAGCCTCTAATTTCTCTCTGTTAAACATAATTTCAACTGGGGCTGGCTTGCTTAGACATAGATCTGTGAAGATGCACGAGATGAATCCCTGTTTGTGTGTGTCCCAGAACAGGCCAACCCCCTTCTGCCACTTCAATCCTCTTACTCTCTGGTGTGATTCCTCTCTCTCAGTACAGACCAGGTCTTAACTATGGCTTCCGCTGGTCTTCCCAAAGGCTCCTTTTTCGTACTAAGTTGTCTCCCCAATCCTAGTGACCCCTTGCCTAATATTAAATAGTTATTCCATGGGATAACTTTGGCCAAACAGTTGAAGTAGACTCAACCGTTGAAGAAGTAGGCTTCAAATTGCAGCTTCAATGGTTTTTCAGTGTTGTTCTTCCACTAAGATGTCAAGCATCTTTTGCAGGAAGGGCAGCTGTCTGGCAAGGAATTTGATAGGTTTGCTTTGGGCAAGATTAGACATGTGTTCTAACATAATACAAAATGTAGTTCATAATTTCATAGAGAAGTGTTCCTCTCTGTAACGGATACAACAAACAGATGGGGGAGCACAAGTTTCAAGAGAGACAATTATGATTCATTTGCAAAACAGGCGTGTTGCACAACAGCTGCTTGCTAACATCAGCTATTCTTCTTTTGCCCTACAGCTGTGCAAATCTATTTTAAAAATTTTAAATTGTTTTAGAGAGAGAAAAGTATGTTGTTTGATCTAATATGTTTTAAATGCTTTTTATAAATAAAACACCTGCAATGTTTTGAAATGAAATACTTTCAAAATTAAGAGTAAAATATTTGGAAGAAATGTGGCAAAGATGCTTTTCAGTACTTTTTTTGTGTATTTAGTCACTGAAATTTATCACTGATTTAAAATGCAACTTAAACAGGTCAGCTTGAAAGAAGACTCTTGAAAGAGAACAAAGTAGTTTGCAGACAAGAAGCAGGACTACTTTTAAAAGTAAAGAAGGAGTAACTTGCTGCTAGTAATTTTCAGTCTGGAATTTAGATTTTCTTAATATGTTTTATCTAGTTTTTGTTGTAACATTTCTTTTGTTGCCATCTGTCTCCTCACATTTTTATAAATTCTCTTTGTCAAGTCCCAGTCCAGATCTAAATCTATGATGGTTGTATGTCTTCCAAGTTGGAGGAATATCTAAATCAATTTCCGAATAAAATCACTATTGCCTGAAATATAACAGCCTGTGCTTTTACAGTTATTTATTAAGTGCTCAATAGATATTTTATTGCTCAATGGATAACAACCAAACGTAAACTCTGCTTTTGTATTTGTAAGTAGAAAGTTTATTCCTCATAACTCAATTTTTATGGCTTCTTAGAGAACCGACTAACATCTATACATTAGGGTAGTAGCTTTTAATTGTTTCAGAACCTTCCTGGAAATGTGGGATGATTTAATATTTCATGTGGTTTTCTTTTCTGCTTTTGTGCTTCAAAGGATGGTGAACAAATGAGCAAAAACCTCAGAGCCAGCTACTGTCCTATATCTGCACAACTCCCACCAGCTTCAACTTGCAAGCTCTGCTTAATCACTTGAAATGGATATGGCTTTATAGTCTGCATGTGATGATTGAACTCATGATGGTGATGAGAAATGAGTATGTGCTAGAGCTGTAGGATCAAACCCTTAGGAAGTACATTACCCTAGTGTATAGCTGAAGGCTTCTTGTATGCCTTAGCTTATTTCACGACAATTGAACTCATGTATTTTAATCTATACCTCATCATATTTGACTTAATGTGGGAAAGAAAATTTAAAAATTCCTCATTAACCACAGCTATTTTTGCGTGCATCTAACAAACTCTATAGACACAGCTTGTTTCAAAACAAGTTCAGCTGCAAGCAGAAAAAAGTCTGGTGGCTCTCAGTTCTCTTTAGGAGCTTTAAGAGCGAATAAAACTTGGGTTTAGTATACAATCTTTAAAGTAAAAAAAATTATGCTAAGTTAGGAATTTTGTAAAAGGGGAAAAGAAAAACAAGTATTAATTTCAAGCTGGACCCATAATAGTTATAGGGTACACTTTCAAATCTATATAATTAAGGGCTCTAGAAGGATTAGAAGGAAGCTTAAATCATAGGATTTTTTTAACTGAAATGCTGTCATGGGCTATGCATAATAATCTGGATTTTTTCCTACATTGATCAGCTGAAGGACAGTAGAATGGGTAATGATGAAATTACTGTAGAATCCAGGTCATGACTCATAAATATCCATTACTGTAAGCATAAGGATACAGCAGTACTGTTTTCTTTTTCAATAGATAGGTATATGAGTAAAATGAACATGAGTCGCCAGGCTCCCATAACATTTTTGACATAGATAGGTGCATGGATTGATGAATGGATGATGGAGGGTGATAGGATACCATCTTGCTTTTCCTGCAAGTGGATACTTTTTCTGAGTATCTACTCTGTTCCATCTGAATTCTACTGACTGTAAGATCATAATCACTCACAATATTTTTCTTAGCATCATAGTTGTGATGGTTTCCTGATTTCACAGTTCAGATCTCTTCAAACAGACTGGCATATTAGGCAATGTTGAGATATTACCAGCAAAATCTGGATGATGTCTCTCATCCACTATATTCCCTAGGGGAGGACAGACTTTTTTGTTCTCTGTACAGATCTTGGGGTCCTGTGGTTATGATTCTTATCTTGAAACAAATAGAAAAAGACCACTGAGGTTTGATACTGCTTTCCATTGCTATACAGTCTCATCTGTATAAAATTAATAGCTATAGGAAGGTTTCTAATAGACTTCAAAAAAGACTCTGGGAGCCCTGCCTTTGGGGTCAAAAACTCCGGGGCATGAGACTTGAAATTTGGAAGGCATTTTGGAATAGACATTTTGATCTTATATCACGGCAAAAAAGCAACAGCTTCTCTCAGTGACCTCTCTCCAGAAAAGAGAAACCAACATATTTATATGGATTCAAAATAATTTAAAAAGCATCTGAGGCTTTCAGATTCTAAATCCTTTTCTGACTTCTCAAACTAGCACTATCAATATAACACTCACAGATTTACTTCTGGGGAAGAAGTCTCAGCTTTTACATAACCCATTGACATTCAAATGATTTTTTCCAATCATGGTTGAGTTTTGACTTCAACTTGGCTGCCAGTAGAGTAAGAGAATTTGAATAAATAAATCTTTAAAACCAGCCTTGATAAGTTTTTTAATCAGTTCAGAAGAGCTTCTGCTTAAGCCAAATTTGTTTCAAAGAGTTTATAGAAGTGATGCTGAATAGTTTAGCCTGCCAATTTAAGCAAATCTCATAATGGTCCTAAAGTTTCTACCATCCCCACTAATTTCTACATTTTTTTTGAACTCATTTACATAAGTGAATAATATAATCCCAGCCTCAGAGTCCTTGAGTGAGAACTATTTAGCACATGTGGCCACCAAAGTCTATGGAAAGATTTCTGTCTGTGGAAAGATTTTTGTGGAAATTGGGCTTGGTTCTTGGGTTCCCTGAGACCACTGCAATTAGGAATGGATTTTTCATCTCCCTTTCATTGAAATCAGTGAGAATTGCTTACTCAGAGACCTTTAAAGTAGAGACCTTTAAAATTCTAGCCTTTCAACAGCATAGCTTGAAGCCATGTCTGAGAAATAGTTGTTCTGTAAGATTTTGATCCCACTTGTACTCCGTAAATCCAGATATAATTAGTGAGAACTTAAGGTGGCCTAAGCGGAAGTTTAAAATGACTGGATATTCACACCCTGCTGCGGGCATGATTCAAAAGGTACGGTGCTAAGGTTTGGCTCACTTTAACTCTGTTTCCTGTTGGGAAACTCTCCTGTTTAATATTTTTATTTGTTTTTAAATTAAAACCAACTGTCTTTCCTCAAAGAGGGGGAAAGTGCAGGATTCTTGAAATCAAAGATCAAAGAAAAGCAATTCTCTAGTCACAGTTGGACAATGTCAGAATTTCTGAGCTTCAGGTACTTTGGTGTTATGTGAACAAACAGGGTGGGTTGAAGCTACTAGCACGCGCAAGAATATCTCTGTGACCCTGCTGGTTTCTGTGAAGAGCAAACAAAGAGTGACATTATCAGCAAAACTGTTTCAAAAAACCCCTACTGGGATAAATTTTTAAACAGAAGTTATAACATAAGAAGGATTCATATTTTGTTAAATCTAGCAAATTGTTGGCATATAATATAAACAATAAATTCTTTCCTGCTGGAGGAAAACTCACTAGAATTAATTAAACTTATACCAGGGATGAAGTTTACCCAACACATAGAAAGTACACTACAGTAAAATAATTTTTATTTTTAATGAGTTCAGTGGTTACAAAATAGTTGTGTAACAGTTTTAAAGATACAGACTTAGTGACATTTTTGAGCTGCCTGCTATTTGAATAATATTAGCAGACTAGAGATTAATAAATAATAGCAATTCTGCAGACTTGAAAAAGAGCTGGACAGTCATGCATGCAGCCTGTGTCAGCACCGAAGAATGCTTCTGTATTGTTCTTAAAGATTTTCTCTGAGGAAAAGAAAGCACTTCTTGATATATACATTCTCAGTAGTCACATTTTCCCTTGATTTGGAAGTAAAATATTTCCAAATATGATTTGTGTTAAAAATTCCAAATATTGTGTTGACTTGTAGAATAGTTTAAAGGAAAGAAGAGGGGGCTAGGGTAAAGCTGAATGTTCACAAGTGTTTTGGAGGATAGAAATCTTAAGTAGTATAATATTTATGAGCAACCGAGAGGCTACATTCTGCTCTCAATTACTCTGGCATAAATCTAGAATTACTCATTGGAAATTCAAAGTTTTTGCTGCAGATTTACACCCATATAATGAAGAACAGAGTTCAGTTATGTAAGGGTGGGAAAATCAATTTGGCTAGAATGTAACTGGCCTGGAACGCAAACTTTTAATCACAGAAGGAAACCTTTTCCAGGTCAGAAAGCAGACTGCGCATTGTGTATCCCTCTTTTATTCTTCTCCTCCTCCCCCACCATCTTTAGCTAACGTATTCAAGCAAGTATGGACTCCTGCTCCTTGCATTAGCATCCCATGGCATTAGGCATTGGACTGCTTCAGCTTTATCATGTAAGGCAGAATAAAAGGGCTCAGGTCTGTTGGAATCAAGAAATTCCATAGAAGGCTAAAAAGTAGTAGTGTCATATAAGCAAAAGTGGCTGGATTATAGTTTAAGTGAGTAAAATGTAAAGCTAAAAACACAATGGTGGGATATGGAGAAATTTCCTAATTTGAAGAGGTTTCAGAGAAGACGAGAATCTTTTGACAGGTTATTGGAGGAGATTTTTGAAGAGTCTGCTAGTTACAGATCCCAGTGTTAATCAGGTGGTTTGTACTGCAGAAATTGTTATGCTGTGCTGTAATGGTTTCTGAAAAGAAAATAAAAATACTGCCTGCACATCTTGTTCTTATTCTGGAGAATATTCTCTCATTGGGTGCAGGGAAGGGAATGGAATGAAAAATAAAAATTTCAGAGACAGTATAAGAAAAAAATAAAGGAAGAGAAAGGAATAATGTATGGAATCTAATTACATCTTTTCTAAATGGAGAGGGAGACAGTATTAGTATGTCTTGTACTTGGCCCAGAGAAGTAGCCGGAATTATGCAGTTTTGTACCAATAGAAAATCTTCCTGGATCTATCAGGAAAGTTTCTGTGTTGTTGGCTGTGATGCTACATGAACGTGTAATGAAGACATTTTCTGTCTGAAGACATATCTTTCTGAAGATAATAGTTTCTGCCTTTATCACCATTGGAGGTGCATATGCCACCAGTGACATTTTCACTAGTGGCTGTTAACTTAGTTCTTGCTGATTTATAGCTAACGGTGTCTTTTTAGCTGGATGCTCCAGCTAAATAACCAGTTTAGTCTCCCTTCTGGTTTTGATAAAACTATGCTTTCTTTGTAGGTCATCCTAGGGTTGTTGTAGGTAGAACAAAATTATTTTGGCTTTCTGTTGTATTTTTAATTTGTGAATGCTGATGTTGCTTTTATGGCTGCCTAATGCTTGTTACATATGTCAGTTCTAAAAGCACAACTGATGGATGAAAGCTGGGAGAGAAGTTGTATCATTTGTCTCCCATCTAGCACTTTTCTTGCACTTGAAGGTAAGACCAATATATAACGATAGCTTCCTTTTCTTTTTTTTGGTTTTATCACATGCCACATCTGTAAGGTAATATTTCTCCCCAGTATGCAGAGAAGCAGGAAGGAAGCATCTAACATCTGCAGGATTTGAAGTTATTTTTGACAGCTGTGTGCTATTGGGGGTTTCTATTTTCTTTTTGTGAAAGATAAAACAACCCAGGTGAATTGCTCAAAGGGCATTAATGTCTGTCTGACATGTTAAACATGTGTACTCATGTGTACATAAAGATACACACAATAGATAAAATCATGCATCTATAGACAGAGTAGTGGTGAGGAACTACAGTTTGCTGACCGGAAAAGCTGCTATTATAATGTACTCTTTCATTTTTGTTGGGATGACACAAGGTATATGGTTTATGGGAGATGTTGGGTAATGAAAAACAGCAGTTCATCCTTGACACTTACTGATCAAAAAACTGGAAGGTTTAGTCTAGTGACATACAGAACCCATTTCAGCGGTTGGCCTGGAGCACGCTCTGATCACAGCAGAATGGAGAAAGGCACGAGCTTTCAAGGCTCACTGTAGGAAATGTTCACATATGGCCAACAGGAGATAGAGGCAGATGGTTGAGATTTTTAGTATGTACATTAGGCCAATTTTTATTTGAAAGAAAAGAGCACCCACTTACAGCTAAACTATGTGTGGTCAAGGTTTTTCATTCCTTGACACACAAGGCCTGTCTGCTTAATATTTCACAGGTATATGTGAGTGACCGTCTCTGCCAGAGCTCCAAGCTGGCCAAGCACAAGACAAGAGCAGGAAAACCACAGTGAGTGTAGTGATACACCCTGGTGAGGAAACATTGTTGAAAAACATGGGTTCTGTATAGTGTTATCATAACTTCTCAATAAGAGCAGGCAAATGGCACAAAGAACATGGTTAAAAAGAGCATGGCTCTTTATCAAAACAAAACACAAAAATCCTGGAGTGACTTCAAGGTACAATATCTGTTCTTCACATAACAACTTGAGATCGAAAATGAAAGTACTGGTCACAGAAAAGATCCAACACTCAGGATGGTGCCTCTGACCATTAGCAAGACATGATGTGCGAGGGAAGTGTGTGGCAATGGGGCCTATAGAATCATACAATTATTTAGGTTGGAAAAGACCCTTAAGATCATACAGTCAAGCTGCAAACCTAACACTGATGTGGGGTGTAATACTTCACCAGTACATCCACCCCGCATCAGAGCACTCTAAATGCCAGATTTTCCAACGGGAATTGTTACAGGGAAGGTGCTATAATGGTGATCTTTTAATGCTTCACCAAGAACTACAATATTTGTTCATACTTCATGTTGAAGTGTTAAGTTTGCCATAGGAAGTCTTGTCTTTAAAATGCTTATCAATATTTCCTGAATTAGTGCAAATCACAGGAAATGTAGGATAAATATGAAATATTCATGTGGTTAAAGAAGATGAAAATAATATGGGCATTGTAGGAGGGGTTACTTGATAACAAAATTAGTTATGATGATTATCTGCAAAGGCCAACAGGAAACCAAAAACATGGCTGGGATCATTCCGCTATAATGATAAGCAGTGAGGAATAACAGGCAATATTATGCAATAATTACAACTTGGATCAAGATCTGGGGTAGCAGATGGGTAGAGGTGGTACAGCTAGCACAGTAGGTATTATAAACCACGAGGGATGCAAGCTGGCATTGAATGATTATTGTCTTAAAGCAAGAAGGAAGCAGACAGTAGATTGTGAGTCTGAAGTGCTCCTCCAGCTGCAGTGCAGCTTGCACTTGTTTAGGTCAAATATCAAAGCTAATCCCTTAAAATATATCCACCTTTGTTTTCATGAAGTATTCTCTAAGTATTAATATAGTCTTGTTTTTTTTAAACACCTATTACTAACCTCCTAATAATTCACTCCTAACAATTTCATGATTGTTAAAAAAATTGTTCTTTTCTTCATTGCTATCTACATACACTTTTGGCAGAGCAAGTTTTCTTCATATCTCCTAAACTGTCTGTGCAGTAATTTCTACTGACTGCAGGGGTATCTGCTGGTGATAGCAAAGCTGATTGACTTCAGAGTCTCTTACTGTTGTTGCTGCACTTGGCCAAGAGTCTGCTCATGACTGTAGCAGATGTTTCTAAGCTATTTTTTTATAGTAACCTTTTTTTTTTTTTAATAGACCAGTGGGAACCTTATGTAGAAGTTTTTCACTGCAATGTTGATGTGAATGCCAACATAACCATGATTTTGAAACCCTCTATCAGATCCACAGTGCTCGTAAGAGGAAAGTTTCCTGCAGATGATGCATAGGTTTGCCACTCTGCCAGCCACCTGATGGCAGATAATCAGCAGATTCCTTACTGGTTAGTCTCAGTTTCTTTTTATGGGTTATTTTTTACAGTTTGTTAGAAAATTTCATAGTAAGTAAAGTAAGTGAATTTCTCTAAAGAAATTTTGGATGAAAGTTCTGAACAGTTCACACTTAGTATCAAGAGTCAGAACAGCTTTGATTAACCACAAATATTGCCAATTTCCTTCTCATCTAATTAGGACTTATAAATGTCTCTACAGCATCATAAAATATTCCATCAAAATTTTAGGGTGTATGTGCATTGGGCAAATTTTTTTCTAGGGGAATCCATATTGAAAGCAGTAGTAATTGAAGAGAATTAATGAGGACCCTTTTTGGAGTGGAACATAAGAGAATTTAAATTTTAGTCAAAATTTCAGATGGAACAAAACTTCTTCCATCAATAACATTATTAAAAACAGGCTAGGAATTCTGTTCCTTACCACTTCCACTGAAAGCAATGTTATCACTTAAGAGCTTAATCATGCATTCTATAAATGTCTGGTTTTGTCGTGGCAACCTTAGGCATTCCTCCAGCAGTTCAACGAAGGGCTGAAGCTCTTAATTATCCTGATAAGTGGGAGAAATGCTCTTTGGCAATGCAGCACTGAAGTCATGTATATGTCCTGTTATAAGGCAGAAAAATGTAGGACAAGCCGTAGAAATCATAATTCACCCAATTGCCCACTGAAAGTGATACGGAGCAAGAAATCCCTTCAGAGAAAGAAAGACGAATTGAGAAGAGAGCAGAAATGGAAAAATGTGAAGATACCTGCCAGTGTCCAGAAGGATAGTGGAGAAGCCACTATGGCTGTGACCTGGAGAGAGTTTGTAACAGAGACACCAAGGAGACAAGAAAAAAAGGATAGAAAAGCTGGGACTTTGATCCTTAGGATGACTGTTATCTTTCTGACCAGTTTATGCTGATTGAAATAACTGAGGGCATTTCCTTGTTAGCTGCAGTTAACCACAGGTTTAATAGTCTTCAGCATTTGTTGTTTGGTTCTTTTACTTAGAAATGAACAAATAGATTATCCTTTTTTTTTTCTTCCTTTTCCTCTTCCTCCTCCCAAAGAGAAAAGCTGATCCTTTCATTAAGCTTTACCAGCTGGCTGCATGGTCTAGCCAATAGGTCAGTATGTAAATACTTACATAGTGTGTTCAGTTGCCATCAGTTCTTTCTTATCCTTACAAAATTTTCTTTTATGTTTTCAAATCTTACAGTATTTAAGTTTGATTCCTTTAAGCCAAATACTTCATGATTAAATACAGTGCACAACAAAGAGAAATAATCGTAATTTTTAACCCACGCAGATTTATAATTTTAAAAAATGACTACTTAAGAAGGAAAACACTGAGGCCCCATATAGACCTGGGAAGGTCATTTAGCCTCATGGTTCCACTTGACTATATTTTAGTATACCTTACAAGGTGGTATGGTACTAAATTACATGTAAAGGTTTGAAACCATCTGGTGGAAGATGCTGCAAATGTACAGCATGAATAAAAATTATAGAAGAACTGGTCACTTTATCAGTTAATGCATTCAAACCCTAAACTCCTGTCTGGGTTTTGAAAGGCCAAATTGTTCAGACGATAAAACGATATCCTTATTTAAAAGTTGTCCTCTTTGAAAAACTTCCCCAAACATTCAGCCAAAGCAGAAGGATTTCCTTTAGGAAGCCGGATGCACCTTTTTCTGTGACTGTAACTGGGCTTTGGATTATATATCTTTTGGAATACAAAACCGTTAAGAAAAACAACAGCAGCTTGCTCAGTAGCATTACATACTTGCAGATAGGATTAAATACTTGTTAAATGTTTTGCCTTGAGACTAATGGATTCACATGATTTTTGTAATAACAAAAATAATGTCCGTAGAATTATGATGTGAACATGAGTCGGAGCTGAAGGATTTGTCTCATCAGTATCAGGCTGAACATATTGTATTACACCAAACAGACATGTGATGTACTTTTTACTTGCATTATTAAAGTTTAAACCTGTCTTATCTGGAATAAATAAATAAATAAATAAATCATATTGGTTCATGTACCTTCAATATTTTAGAATCATTGGTTGCTTTTTCAAGAGTTGTCCTTCCCCAGCTGGGGAAAACTTTCTGCTCAACCTGAAATCAGAGAGCACAAAATTATGTGATTGTGTCGGCACATTCAAGCTCATTCAGAAGTTGGCCTGGCTCACATAAATTCTATACACAGCTGCTACACCAGTGGGATGAAGTAGGGAAACAGCTCAGAACAGAGCTCTGCAGTCTCTGGACCCCTGACATTTCCTGTTTGACCCTGGACACATGCAACAGCTTCCTTGTTGAAGATCATAGAGCAGAAGGAGCAAACAAATATCTTGGCTCCATTTTTGAGGCAGGTGTCCCCTCTCTTGATATTTCCTGTGCTCTGGGAGAAACTGCCAGCTGTCTGTTCAGTTCATGCGAACAGTATGTCTGAGGGCTGGGGGTGCAGAAGGGGAGCAACCTTCATGGGACTTGTACTGGTATCAGACTCAATGAAGGAAAGGAAATAGATGCTGGGGTGTTATGCTGTGAAGAGTTATTTCTGTTCAGTCCTGAGAACAAAAATTCACCATAACATTACAATTGACTGATACCTTCTTTTATGAAGTGGTTTAGACTTCAGGTGTGTTTGCTCCTGCTGTTTGAAATAAATTTTACAGCTTTTTTTAGGATGTGGGGACTATTACATGAAATGCATACATGCTGTCTTACTTTGGGGTACAGATCATTAGTATAATCCATAATTTCTGTAAAAGTGTTGATTGTGTGACACTTTCAGAGTCATGCATTACAGCCAGATTGTCACTATTTTATCAACTAAAGCAATGGCCTTAACTTCAACATATCACTGGAACTGCCAATACTGTTGACAAAACTACTAAAGATTGTGTTTTGACCTTTGCTTTGTTTTCCAATTTTTTGGTTTCTCTTTACACTTTTATCTTCTTATCTAGCATCCCACTTGAAATGTTACCTTCTATTTTTTCCCACATCTCAGTTGTCTTCTTGCTTCCTCATAACTCTCTAACCTTTCCTGCACAACTTCATCATTTCCCTTGTGTCAGGACTTCAGTCATGATATGCGTTCATCCTCCTGCATCCTGAATCCAGATAATGTCCCGTACTTGCCTGGGTGGTGGATGTCTACTCCAATAAATATCTAAGAGGATAAATTAGAAACCTAAAGTTCTTCTCTGAACAATGCTTAGCCGGACCCTCTGCAGTCCCTTTCTAGATATATCAGTTTCATGTAACCAAGTGAATATGTGTGTCCCTTATTTCTGTCAGCCGCATCTTTTTACTTACTGCTTTCTCTATCCTGACTGTAATACTTTTGTCCCTCATTCCAGACAGCCTGATGTTGTGTTTGATTTCATGTAACTCCAGGTTATAGCCACAGTTTACACCTTCTCCACCCCTATTTTGTCACAGATAGGCCTTTTTTTTTCTGTTTGGACATTATTCACGCATATCTAAATCATCCTTATTTTGACTTCGGGTTCTCCCTGGCTGCCCTGCTTGACAGTCACCTAGCTTCCCACTCCAGAGACACTGAGGAAAATCCCACCAAACTCACATGGTCAGCTTGATGCCTGACAATGTGCCGTTTGCAGCTTCCAACCTTGCCCTTTCACCACAATTCTTTCCCTTACAGAATCTTCAGACACCTTCTGCCTGCAGGGTCATCCCACCAGCACCTGCATCTGGTGACAGTTTGTGTATGTTGTCCACAGATGCTTTATCCTCTACTTTCCTGTTTGTGTGGAAAACAGTACTGAAGCTTAGTCGTTAAATATTCTTTCCCCCAGCCTTCATAAAACCCACATTCATCATGAGGTACGCAAGAGCCTTTCAAGCAAAAATTGTAGCTAAGTGATTTCTAAGAATAGCAGATGTTTGTTTATTTATCTTTTGCTTAGAATTAGAGAAAACAAAAAAAGGAAGACTAGGCTTGTAGCCACATTCTTGCTTACAGAGTATAATTGTTTTCGTCCATTATCTTTCATGATTCCTGCAAAGATTCTTGCATACTCTTCTTTGCATCTTCAATAGACCAGAAGCACTTCTGTGATTTATCATTGTACAGATTCTAGCTAGATGGGGTTCTGAAGTCAACAGCCCTGACATAGTACTACTTTTAAAGTCAACGTATGATGAAGAATTATTTTGAAAGAGTAGCAGTAACACCAGCCTCACATCATTGTTTCCAAATGCTGTTGGTTATGTATTACAGATTACTCTTTCCTAATAAGTTTGCTTACTTATTACTTTCAGGGTTTCTGTCCTGGGAAAATGGGTTGCAAAAGAGACTGTGGGTATCATGACCTCATCATTCATATTCAAAAGAAGATCAGCAAGATTACCATAGTGCATTACTTTGTAAAATTATAACCCCGAGAAATAATAAGATTCAATTACATTTTTTTGGCAAAGTTCTTTTCAAGAAAGTATCTGTCTCATGGCTGTAGTTTATTCTTTGTCTTGATCATTGGGTAACAGTTCTCATGAGGATTTTTCATCTTCTCAAACCTTGCAAGAGATAAATCCCTCTTTTCCTGTGGTCCACTTCAGTCTTTGCATATGTGCATTTTCTGAAGCGTTAACTGTTAACAGTTGTGCCTAAGAACTCTACATTCCCTACACAGCCTCAGTGCTTTATAATGCTGGAGAACAAATGCAGACCGCACAAGGAGCTTTCTTCCCCTTTGCTCTGCAGAAGACCTGAAATATCACACTGAACAAGAATATTCCAATCATTGGAGCAAACCGATGGATCCTGTGGGCTGAACTGGTCTAAAATGCAGAGCAGCTACCTCTGTGCATTTTTGCACAAAACCCATTGCAGCTACTGTTAATGGTGGCAAAACCAAAAGGCAGATAAGCAGAGGATGCTGAAATGTGTTTGCTGATTCTCTGTATTCTCACTTCAAAACTCAGGAGATTACTAAAACAGGTCAAATTCACTCCTACAAACCACAAACAAGAATAGGATAGTTTGTAAGTCAATACAGAGAGCTGGATTTACCTACTGTGCCAGTGTGATCTTTGTAAATGACGAGAACAGTACTGCAGATATCACAGGTTTATTCTGCAAAATGATTTTAAGGGATGATTTAAGATCTTTTTAGTCAGCTTCTCATTTACGTTATTTTCTTTTCAATGCTTTTTTAAACATTTGCCATCCTTGTTTTGAGAATGTAAAAGTCCAGAAGGCTGTTATTTTCTCTTGTGCTTACATCTATAGTGGTAATAGTACATACTATTCAAGGAAGGCGTAGTTAATACCATGTTGTATATTGGGGCAGAATAAGTCAAGTCATCTTATATTTTATTTTGGACGACATAACAAAAAACCCCATGTCTCTAATGTTGGGTGATAAAATCCCATAGGAGTTGAATGGTGTGATGTTTCTGCACAGGTTTTTTCCTCATGTCAATGTAAAAGGGACTCCCCTGCTGCAGGATCTCAAAGGAATTTACAGTTGTTCTTTCAAGTAAGTGTTTATGCTGTTCAACAATTTGGACTGTCCATCATGACTCATTTTGGAGCCTGCTCTGCTTGCCTGACTCGTATTTCTATGTACAAAGATTTGAGGTTGCCAGCAAGAATATTTCTGTGAGCAACAAGCAGAAATTGTGCGTTGGACATGGACTTCATGGAGCTTTCAATGTTTTTAGAAAGGGAAGTGTTAACACTGAATGGATGACGTTAACACCACCACCAAGAAAGAAAGAAAAAAAAAAAAGAGAGTTCTGAAAAGCTGTATTGACTAAATCTTCTAACAATGCTCGTGATTCTCCTATATCCTGCTCTGTGTTTTTGTATGGATTTTTCATAGCACAGACAGACTTTACCCACAGTGTGATTCAGTGTCTGTTTCTAGCCACGCTCTTGCACGATTTTAACCTGATTTCACGGGAGGAACAGGGTATGAAACACCGTAGCTCATGGTTGTCAGCAGTGAAAAATAGCCAGGAATCAGACAAACAGCTTCATTGCTGAGATTATTTCCGGGATGAAAACTCGTCCAACAGCTGTTTGCTTTGGCCACTACTCAGGACCTTTTTTTTTTTTTTAAATCAGAAAAAAAAGAGGTTTGTGGTTTTTTTAAGACGTGGGCTGGTTATTTATGTAGTCAGGAAGAGGTCTCTGCTTCCAGTGTTGTGGTCTCGGAGCTGTTTTGACAGTTGGAGTACAGGGAGGTTTCCTCTCTTCTCTCTCTCCTTTTCTCCCATCCTTCATTCACTTAATGCACAGACCTGGAATGCTGTAGGAAGAAGAGAAAGCGAATTTATGAGTTCTTTAATCCCAGACAGGCAGCTCTGTGGCAGTTACCTTCAAGAAAAGTTCACGCCCCAAAGGAGCGTTTAGTCTTACAGAGCCACTGACTCACTGAGCAGTGTGTGTGAGTGGCTGCGACGGAGAAGGGCAGAGATGAAGGAGAAGTTTTGCTTCCTTGTGAAACTCGTAATATTATTGCTTTAAGACTTCTTGAAAAGATGACTGCTACTTTTGTTTAAAACATTTGTTCTGAAATTGCTGAAGCTGGAGTCTACCAGACTGAGGTCAGGAGCATTTTCTTTGGCAGAAAGAAGATACTTTTATAGAAGCCATGCCTGTACTTGGGGTTGCCTCCAAGCTGAGACAGCCAGCCGTAGGGTCAAAGCCTGTCCACACTGCCCTCCCGATACCCAGCCTTGGCCCCGCCAGCTCACAGAAGTACTCACCAAAATCTTTGGAGCTTACTGGGGCAGACAGCTCGATGCTTTCTTGTCAGCTTACGTTAAAGTCAACCTGTGATTTTGGAGAGAGGAAAACACTTCAAGGAAAAACCCAGGAGATCGAAGATAGCAAGGTTAGTTGTAAGCTTTACCTGTGGAACTCAGTTCTAAAAAAATGTTCATTTGCTTTGAAAAAACCTTTGATACAAACTTTCTGCATGCAGAAATTGCTGAATTTACTTGGGGGTAAATGAGTAAATAGACTTTTGCTGTCATCACTGAGCTCCCATAGCAGCCTTGGAAATTTGTTTTGCTCAGTGTTGCTGTTTGAATAAATATTCTGGTTTTAAATGTTAGTGTTATTCATTTCACAGATGAATTTTGATAAGGATCAGTAGAATCATTAGGAGAGAAAAATCATTCTGGCACCCAGTAAACAGAGAATTAAAAAAAAAAAAATCTTGGCAGCTTTATGTTATATTATGAAATTTAAAAGGAGATCTCATGCCCACACCTATTCCCACAGGGAGGCTCTTTTAAAATAAAAACATGCAATTGATTTTCTTTTCAATTTTCAAATGATCTGGCTATCCTTGCTGCAGAACTGCTGAACCAGAAAAACAGCTTCTCAGTGAAAAGTACTTGTGCTTTTCTCTTCTGCAAAATAGCTTCTTCCTAGCCCCTATCTAACCCCAATTCATTGTGATTTAAAAAAACCTCGGATTATCTGAAGCAGGATGCCACAATACTTTTTAGATTGCTTAGGGATTTTTCTTTTGTAAGGGGATTCTTTTTGAGTCCTAATTAACTTTTAAAAAAACTTCTGCTTGATTTTCAATTAGTCTTTCTGTTGTAGTTGAAAACATTTTTCATGCTTTGTACATGAGTATTGAGTCCCTTCTTGTCAGCAGCATATATTTCTGTAGATCTTTCAGTCACTACATTATGGCTGCATGTGTGGTTTACACAGCTTCAGCAAGCTGTGAGGCTACTTCCTCTTGCTTTTCTAGTACTCTTGGTTTGTGGAACTGATTACCACACTGGAATTAAACATGTATTTTTAATTGTATCTTAGTTTGAGAACACTTAAATGTCATTAGAGTTGTTACAGTGGCAAGATGCACATAATATATGTACTTGTTTTTTCTTTGTTTTTATTTACTGGGTTAATTCAGTATTAGTGAAGAAAGTTGGTTTTGTGGTTAAAGTATAGGGTTGGGATTCTGAACATTTGGTTTCCTTTTTAAACCTTACTACATATTTCCACATGAGATTTTGGTCATGCCACTTAACTTTTCCCTTGGAGTTTTCTGTGTCACATCCCCTGTCTCCCAGAGATGATGCATTGGTGGTGTCAGACATGCTACACAGAAATGTAAAAAAAAGGAGCCAACTGTTCATCTCTTGATTACTACAAGTGATGAACAGTCCGTTTCTATAACATGAGTATGAAGATAATATAAGTTTGAAGATAATAAGTTTTCAACACAATGCAATTCCTGCTTGTTTGTTTATTTTTAATAGAAAATATTCTTTGTTTGTTTTTTAGTAGTGTTCCTTAATGGATATTCCATGAAAAGTAAATTAGATTTGCAAATATGATTTTCCATGAAAAAAGCAAAAGGTTACATTGGCTGCTGAGAAGTGTTTCTTGTTTACTTTAAAAAGTGTGGAGAAAGATATTAAGCATCCTGCCTTCAGTATTTAAACCACTTGGGGACTATTAGTAATTAGTGTGAGACCAGCTGAGAGTCATAGCCTTCCAAGGTATCTGGTCCTGAACCCTGCTAACTTCTAGTGAGTAAAGTAACAGCCTGGATGGATGCAAACTGTGATACCAATTTGGCATTCCATTGGTTTGACAATACCTGCCATCTCAGAGACTGCTTTTTTTAAAGAAAGCAACAAAAAGCAAACCAACTTCTAAAAAAACAAACTACCAGCCATGACATCCTTCTCTATATATGTTCACAATGGAGGCTACTGAGCGGTTTTAGAAGATGATCCATAAAGAGTAAGACCAGGCTGTGCACGTGATGGTCTGAAAACTTCCCCCAGCCACCTGGATTTATAGAAGTGCTGAACATTCAAAAAGTTAATAATTTCTGAAGCCTTTCTGTATTACCCCCTTATAAGTCTGACATTCCCAGTAAAGCTTAGTGGCAGCCCTTTGCTCAATTTTCTTCCTCGCACATTTTTTGAAAGATGCTCTTTTATTCTCCTTTTAAGCAAGTTCCATGAAATCTTTTTGCCAAAGGGGTTTGGACTGTAAGGTGCATGGGTATTTATGAAGAAGACATTATTATAATGCTTTTCTTACTAATAAGCTTCAAAGGATCAGCCTAAAGGTATTGAATGCTGTTTTCTTCATCAGCGATGGAGATCCATGCCACCTGGCTAGCCTCAGAAGTATATGCAGGTTATTTAAACAGTAGTTCTAAACACAGATTTGATGGACCTGTTAGAGTTAATGTCTCTTCAAGTTTGCTGAGCAGATGCAAGTTCTGCACTGCAGGTGGGATGTCCCAAAGCTTGACCATTTGGGAGTGCTGATTCCAACAGATCTTTTGTTAGCAAACACATTAATCCGTGTAATATCTCTCTGTGACTGTTGTATACAATTCTGTACATTGGGACTCTGTAACTATAAAAACGATCAGATAAAAGGTTTTTCACTCAAAATGTAGTGAATACCTAGTCTGAGTTTCCAACTGAGAGTAAAATCTGACTAACATATTTCTTGTATGCTTATGTTATATATATATATATATCATTGGATATAAGGCAACACTGATTTTTGAGGGAAAATATATGGATCTCTCTGTGCAAAAGACAATGGAACATATCAATTCATCATCTGGTTAACTTTGGCTCTTGTCTGCTGAAAGCAGTGCCTTTTGCATTGCTTGCTTTGGTGTTTTACATTTGCTGCACTGTGGGTCACAAGTTTTCTCATCCTGTCTGCAAGGCACTTAGATTGACACTGTGTAGTCACTGTGACATATCCTGTTGCTATCTATAAGTGCTAAGGATTCTAAAATAAATTTGGGTTATGCATGTCAATGCAGTAGGTCATTGCCACCCAGCTGTTTCCTCTATGAAGTTCACTCTCACCAAACGTGATTGTTCAAGACTTTTGTCACTTGTGTTGGCTTTCTCACAAGGCCAAGGCTGGTTAGGAATACAGTGGCAAACATCAGTTCTCTTTTCCCTTGCTGTTTCTCCCATCTCAAACGATTTTGTTGCACTTGCACATGTGGTCGTGGTTGTTTCCTTGTTTGTGGACATGATGAAGTTTGAGGTTTAATAAAAGTGATATTTTATTGTGGTAGAAAAAGTTTGAGGTGATTGTGTTTACCTTTTTTCTTAATTGTATAGAACTTAGTCAAGCTTACGAAAGCAAGTAATAAGTTGCTAATGATTTAAATTATTCTGTGTATAGTTTATTCAAATGCACTTTTGTTCAAAATTTTCATAATTTGTGCTTTGGTACCTAAGTCTCATACAACAGGTCCATCGGCTTTCTTGCTAAACCCACTAATGTTTAGGCTGACTGCATGAACACTTTATGATGTGAATAGTCATGCAAAATATTTGAACACAAGTATTCAGAGCACATTCTTTTTCCCTGAGTATCATATAGACAAAAGTTTATTTCTATATATGTACACAGGAACAGAATCCAGCTGCTGGATTCATGAGGTGAAATGCTGGCTGTCTTTGAAGCAGATGGAGTTTTGCTGTTCATCTGGACCATAGAGTGTTTTTATCCAAAACCATGTCTGAAAACACCACAATATTTTCTAATACTTTTCTAACTGTGGGTATATATATAATTTGTATTTCTTTACCACCACTTTTATACTGCTTGCAAAATTAATCACCAGATCATGGTAGGTTGCTTTTTGATACTGCTCTAGTTGTAGAATGTGCCACTAAACAGTAACAAAGTGGAAAAAAATCCATTGATATTGTAGAAAGGTAAATGAAACAATGACTTAAAACTGTAGGAATGAACAAAGAATTTATTTGCAAAACCAATTTATTTGGTCACTAAATCATAACTGCACTATATTATCTTGAGTTGGTGTTGAGAGGCTGGGGCCAGACTTTTCAGTTGTGCCCAGCAACTGGACAAGGGTCAAAGGGCACAAACTGAAGCACAAGAATTTCCATTGAATTTCAGGAAAAAATTCTTTACTTTGAGGGTGACAGAGCACTGGAACAGGCTACTCAGAGAAGTTGTAGAGTCTTCTTCTCTGGAGATATTCAAAACCTGTCTGGATGCAATCCTGTGCAACCTGTTCTAGGTGAACCTGCTTTAGTTGGGGCGTCGGACTACAGGATCTCCCTTCTGTGAGTCTGTAATATTGACCTGTAGCAAAATACCAAAGGCAATAGTGTTTTACTCCAGGTCACCTGAAAGTGTGATTGATTTCAGCACCTCTCACACATTTGAAGGTGTAGTGACAAATGCATTGCCATGGATGCTCTCCAGCACAAAGCTGTGCAGCTGCTGGGAGTCAGCAGTCCCTGCTAGGCACACTGGTCTTCTGGTCTGGCCTCCTGGGGGCTGCTCCTTGCAGTGCTCTGCTTTATGTTCCCAAAGTTTTCCTCCCATCATTTGACTTTCTTCTTTCAAGAGCCCTGCACCATCATTTATGCTTCCAAAGTGAATTCTCTCTGAGATTAATCTGATCTATTAATTGTAGTGTTTTGGTTGTATGACTTGGATGATAAGATTTTAGCCTTCTTTCCTGAGTTAATTAATTCCTTTAATGTCAAATTATCTTATTTCTTTTGGGTTTTTTTTTTTTTTGTTTTCAGTTTCTCTTTGTTCATGCTATCTGTCTGCTGCTGTCTCCTTTATCTGCTTCTTCCTTCCTGTTGGCAGACATCTTTACAGACTACTGAATATGACTTATTTTTCTGTGTATCCCCCAATCAAGTCATCCTGTCTTGCCTGCAGCATTTTTCATATCACTGTTCATTATCAGAAAGTGCTCGTCAGCCTCCCCAGCTAATCCAGTACACATATGTAAACCTAAAACTTTTCTAGATACCTCAGTTTTGAGGGCTTGTATTAAGATCCTAGTAGTATGGAGATAGTGGTATCCAGAGGATATGGACAGTTGTTTGTGACCCCTCTTACAGGGGTCCAGCCCCACTAAGTTCATTAAACAATTCCATTTTTATACAGGAAGATCTTAGGGGAGCTCAGGAAACGGATCTTCTGCAAGGCCTTCTGGAAAAAATGACGAAGAGTATTATGTGTCCACCTGTGTAAAGAGACACAACCAACTTCTTCTGTAGGGCACAGAAATCTGAGCAATTAAGCTGGGGAAGTGGTCTGTAAATCAGCAGGACAGAGCAGAATAGATGTGTGGTACCTGGGGAGCATGTCCAACAACGAATAGGGTCCAAAACACTTAGTTGTACCAAGTGAATGTTGTTAAAGTAATCGAAAATGAATGTCAGTGTCACAAACCCAAGCTAAATACTTTGATCTGATTAGGCAAAAGCACATGCTGGTGCTGTTAAAGTGACTCTTTATGTCCATTTCATTTGGTATCGTACCATTGAATCTCAGTTTTACTCTGAGGGCATCTAGAGTTATTCAGTCAGCTCTTTTGCACTAGGACATTAAGATGAGCATGGAAAGCTCTCATTTTTCCCTCATCAGTTTTAAGTAGTTTGTCAGTGATGTGGTAAATCCTGCCTGTCACAAGACACCAAACTTGGAGAACAACTAGGCTCCTCTATACAGAGAGATCTCAAGGCAAATATTTTTGTTTTCCAAACATGGGTGGAGCTCCTGCTCACGTCAATGGGAGTACTGTGCACACTGGAATACCAGATGTGTGTCATAAATGACTTCCATATCTCTGTCTTTCCTCAGCTAACCCTTCCACACCACTTACTTAGGTTTTGTGTGACCCTTTCCCACCATTCCCCAAATCTCTCTAAACCAAGGCATCTGTTGCAATCCCACATCTCTTTGACCTTTCAATTTCTTGGATACTTTTTTGTCTGGTCTCTGAGGGCCAAGCTCCACTGAGTTTCTTGACTGAATCTAGGGAACATAAATAAATGAGTTTCTTTCCCCATTTTGTCATACCCTTCCTTTTCTCAGCACTAGTGCCCTGGAGATATCTGCCTTGTGGGTTGGCAAGAAAAGGAGGCTGCTCATTGTGCTGAGAGTTTAATTTACAGCACTACAGCCAAGGCAACAGAAAGGGCAGCAGAAGCAGCCAGAAACTGCCTATCTTCTCCCCGTAGTGACCGCTAGTGATGGGAAGCCAACAGTGTTTCAAAAGCCTGAACTAGCTGCCAGAAATTTCAGTCAGCACTGTGGACACCTGGGACTATGTGTGTTCAAAATTCACACAGCCCCAGTGAAGCCAGGACAGCTGGCAGGAGTTCAGATTGTCAGCAATTTCAGCTTCTTGTCTTGTGCTCTGAATTATTTCTTTATCAAACAGATAACAGAGTCTTTAATGTGCTTTATGTATCCAGTACCATCTGTCTACGCTATATTATAACGGATTTAAGAGCTTCATGCTGTATGAGCTTGCACTAAATTTCACTGTTACATGTTTATTGTCTAATCATCTGTATCAAGCACATTTTCATAGAGTTGAGATAAATGTAAAGTAACACAATATCAACTCTCAAAGCTTTTGTATTTGTGAACAAATTGTGTTGAGTGTAGGTTGAATGATGTTTTTTGTCTGTAATTTGTGATTGGGATCATAGATAGGAGGGTATTCACCAACCTGATCTTAGGACCTCTGCCTAAAACTCTACATGCTTTCTCTTACAAAATAAGAACATAGAACTCAACTTATTCCATATTAATTGGTGCGTTGTGAGCTGGTACTACACATCATCAGAAAACAATCACACTTATTCTTTTGTATTGCAAAAGAAGCTGCTTGGGGAAGCTGCTTGGGGATTTCCTGACCAAACAACTATTCAATAAAAAATCCTTTCCTCAAAAATGGGACTGTGTCTGCAGGATGATGCACCGTGAATGCACCAGCAGAATTGAAGCAACCCAGCAACATTTGCTTGGTGCAACACTCTTGTAGTCCCCTGGGATACTCTGTTCTTCATAACCAGAAATGCAGATAAGTGGTCTCCATCTTCAGATAAAAATAATGGTCTTGTATTATACTCCAGGAGGTTTTAGTTAGGCTTTAGTAAAACTTCCCAGCCGTAACAGTAGTTAAACAGAGGAACACTTTGCCTGTGGAAAATATAGTATCTCCATCACTGGAAAACCAAATGTGTACACTTGCCAGTTGTAGTATTATTTGCACTGCTCCTTCATTGTGCAATGGAATTGGTGACAACCTTGATGGTTTTCTCATTGTCTTTTCTCATTCTTTGTTTCAGCTGACTTCAGGTGCGTGGTAATGAAACCACGATTCCTTGGGAACGTGGGTTGACAGCACCGTGGCCCACAGTGATATAGATATGTGAGGACTCTCTTTGGAGACAGATTTACTTCCTTAGAAAAAGCGCCTTTGTGCAGTATGGGTGTTTACAGAGGCATTGCACTGAAATATTGCAGTTCCTGTTAAGTTTCCTGAAAGCACAGGTAGGGCATTTTTGGAGCCCAGAAGGCTAGTTGTGTGCTTAGAAACACTCATTTCCCTGGAAAAGCAGTACTGGAGTGTCCTCATGCCTCAAGAGCCTGTGAGATCTGACAGGGGAGTGACTCTTGGGGACCCAGTTCTTTGCTCTATAGCAAGGAACATAGAAGCCCTATGAACTTAAAAATCCTTAATTTAAAATCCCTTCAGGAGCAGTGCAGTGAATATTTCATTTGGCTGCATTTTATAGGGGGTCCCTAGAAGAACGGAGCATCCCAAAGCAATGAGCTGAGTGAGGGGTACCACTGAGATTAGGGAGTTTGGTTGCACTGAAAAACATTTCTTCTCTCAAGTAAACACACAATAATGTCATTTCTGTGGATTTTTCTGTTCAGTTTAACCATACCTTGATCCTAGGAATTTTTACTAGATTGATGTCTTACCATGACAGGTGGTATGCATGTGTGCAGAAATTACTCCAGCCCTATAGAACATATGGCTGTATTACACAGACTGTGGGAGAAAGGGAAAAACATTATCCCCATAGTGCAGAGGGAGGGGAGAGATTAAAGGGAAAATGGATGATTTTCCCACACTCAGTCTGGGACTTTGTGGCAGGACTAGGAACTTCAAGTTGAATCTCGAGTCCCAATCTCCACATCATAACCACAAGCCTATCCTTTGTCTTTTCTAAGGGATCAGTTAAGAATGAAACATCCAAATAATGAGTTATTTTTCCTGCTTGCCTCATAAGGACAGTTTTGGCTTTGTCATCATTTTAATGTCAATAGCTAGCATAAGTGTAGGCCCAGCTCTGAGCTGGAGGCGGAATTTTAGTCCAGGAGCCATATTCCCTTGATTTCGTGTATCCAACCAACACAGACTAGCACAGTTTATTAAAGATGCAGAATATTTTTGTGCCCTTTGTGGAGCAGTATAACACTCATCAATGGTCCTGTGTGTAATGCTGTTGATAGGCTGTTCACTTATTAAATATGATGTGGAAAATCTAGTATTTGTAAAGTAAAAGCAGGCCTCTTTTGAAGAGAAATGGCTTTTTTTGGTCCTTATTCCTGCCTTTGAGTACACTGCCTAGCTTCTTTGTAGCAGAAACTTGTATTTAGTAGATATTAAAGGCATGAATTACAAATGAGAACTGCTAATTTTTTTGACTATGTGTTCATTCTAGTCTAGGTCCACTGTCCCTTTTTCTCTAGTATACTAGACTATTTTTTGAGTCACACAGTTTTTCTTGCACTTGCATACAGGGCACGCAAAGAGTAGTTCATTTAAATCAGCTCTGTGTTTCACTCTGACCTGATTCACAGGATGTGGTCTTGGAGGAAGCCCATGCCTTAACAATAGCCTTTTGACAAGTGAGGGTGTTTGGGGATTAAGCTGGAAGAGGAGGAAGCATATAGCTATTCTCAAACCTAGTAGTGGACTATTTTGTGCGAATCTTCACTTGCCCATGATGTTTTTAAGGTCACAAACCTTCCTTTTTGTTTTTACTGGCAAGAGGATATTGGCTGAAAGATAGCATAACTTCTTGAAAATTCAGAAAAGGAATGCAGAGTGTTTTGTCTGGTAAATGTGAAGGGATAATTCCCCCGTGTAAGATGTGCAGATTTCTGATGGCTCTTTTGTATGCTCCATGTAAACCAAGCTGAGAGTACTTGGAAAATAAGCAAATCAAAGGGAAGCATAATTTTGAAGTGGTTAGAGCGGGATCATAATATTTCTGGATATATAAACTGAGAAGGTGCCAGCCACTAAGTGTACTAACTCTGCATAAAACATGAGAGAATTTGACCAAGTATAATATTAGTATTGTCCTAACCTACTTTCAACATGACATTTGGGTTGACTTATATTTCTAGTTATATTTATTCCCTGTAAACCCTCCTTTGCTGCTCTGCACTTCTGATCTTAATTCAGCAGAAAGCATTTCATCCTTCAGTATATCTCTCAACAGTTGATCAAAATATTTGTTTCAGGCAAAACTCTCCAATTACAGCAAATTTGAAAACAAATTGGAGCAAAAATAGTTGTTGAGCTCTCTCTCGTGTTTTCCATTTCAAATTATCTCTCTTTGACAGTTTTAACACCTGGCTTTGTATCTTGTTGATGTTGTGTTAAGCTTCAAAAGATTTGGCAGTGAAAACGTCCTGTTGTGCATCAGGATTTGAATTACAGGGCATGAGTAAAACCATCACAGCTTAGTAATGAGCATGGCCATGCACAGAAAGATGACTCCCTAGCAAGTGATGTAAAAACATTTGACCACTTTCATTAATCAGGAAAGGCTGCATGGCTCATACGTGATTTAGGGTGAGTAAGACACAAGTCAGGGTGCAGGATTTTTACACACCGCTACAACAATGAGATTTCCTGGCAACACATCAATGCAGTAAACAAGCTGGTTTCTTTTTTGGGGGGGGAGTATTTTTGTTTTGGTTTGGTTTTTGTTTTTCAGGCTCTTTTTTTGTAAGCTGTCTCTGTAGTGGAAATAAATAGGCATTAAATAAGAATGTGAAATAACAAATAAAAGTTCAAAAGGAGTTTAGAAATTTCTTCAGCTGAGCTAAAGCTGCCTGCTTTAGTCATTGCTGGCCAGCTCACCAGCCATAGACAGAGTGCTGGAAGGAAGAGCTGAAGGAATCTGTTTCTCATGAAGGAGCAGCACAAATCTGAAATCTTGAGAGCTGCAGGTCCGGATTTTCTTTTGAAATGCTTCTGAGAAGGAGTAAGGCTGAGCAACTCACATGGGAATTCACAATCTAGTTTCATTTCTGGTTACTATCAAGTACCTCCTTGAACTCAGCTCGTATGTGAATTGGGAATAATGAATGGATTTTTTAGAGTGAAGTTGTTTCTTGGTTAACTTGATTATTATTTTTTAAATACTGAAGAAATAATCTAATTAACTACACCAAAGTGTTGGTGAAGTTACTTTTAATTATCATAGAGAAAATATATATTTTTTAAACCTAATCTTTTACTGATGTTTTCAGCTTCCTGTCTATCAGGCTAATAATGCATCCATTCTTTGTTCCTGCTTGTAATAAGAAGACACAAGTAGGAGGCATTTTATATACAACATGCATTTTTTTCCTGTGTAAACTTGTGATCCTGACAAAAGTAAGGAGAGAATAACAGCATCATTGCTGTTTTCGTCACCTCACTGCAATATCATTCTGAAGACTGGTATGGTTCTGTATTATTAGCTGAAACCTAAGAAATAGGTTGCTCCACAAAGAAACTGTTGTAGTGATTGACAGTCAAATACTCTGTTCATAGATTTGGGGGGGGGTGGGGTTAATACAGTCGAATTTGCAGAACTTTCACATTCAGACTTCTCGTAAGCAAGAACAAGGTTTCTCCAGCTGGGTGTTGGGAATGGGCTGGTGTTTGTGTTACCAATGAACGAGAGCAAAGCAACCCTCCCCATCTGTGACAGCTATGTCAGTCACAGCCTTGAAGAGTTTTGGTTTATAAGATAAGCTATTAGCACAAGGGAGTGGGGAATAAAAGAAAAATGTGTGGAAATGAAAACAAGGCTTTCTTCCCAGGGCCCCACCAAGTCATTGCAGGATTTTTTCTGAGTTATTCAGCCTTATTTGTGGACATGATACAGAGATGTAGAGTACTGAGGGGAGCTGATTAAGCAAAGTTTCAGAAAAGGGAGCATGCAAATCACAACATACTGAGCACTGGTGTGTTGAACTGAATAGTGTCATTCAAAAAAATGATTTAAAGGGGAATTGGCAAAAGAACAATAATATAATACAGGAGATTCAGATCAGCAAAATAGATACTGGATAACTCAGACTCCCTAAAAGCAAGGGGATTATGGATATATTTGCATCTATGGAAATTTTTTCCTTTTTTCCTGGACATTTAGTAGTCTCATTTATTTGCGCAAAGTTGTAAGATTTCATTTTGAAATACTTATATAAATGCCAGAAAAGACAGAGTGATAGTTGTCACATTTCAGTCTAAGGGCACAAAACTTTACTTGCCATTAAAAACTTTATCTTGTATTATAATAAAGTCAGTATTTTCAAAAATAATTGTCACTCAGATGTATGTTTGTCTTTAAATGACATCACAGAGTAACACAAGATTCACAACACCATTTTTTTTCACAGAGTAGCACAAGATTCACAACACCATTTCAATATAAACTAGTTATTTTTCCTAATTGATTAGATAGAAATATTATGTATCTTCATCAAGCGATAAATCAGTGTCATATCCGAGTATTGGTCTTTGGAAGGTGAAGGTGAATATTGGTTCCTGCTGTATTTGCAAGCCTATCTTTGTAACTTAGTCCATTTCTCACAAAATTCTGCATGGATGCAGTAGCTAATCTGAACTGAAGGTTGAGTAGAGGCTTTTTACAATGTATGAATACTGCCACCATTTCAAAACAACAAAACATTTTGGATCATTTTGGAAAAGGTTGGGGTATTACTTCACATAGATCTACTATGAGGCAAAGTGTAATTTATTGATAGTTCCTGAGCTGCTGTCCTTGTCTTGGTCAGAGCTAATGTGGATTTATCACTAGCTGTGTGATTATACAACCATTTTTTTTAATGCTGAAACACTTTAACAGAAATATGCAAGTAGAGCCTTAGATACAAGAATAAGAAATTCAAAGTGCAACAGCACTCTTCTACAGCTACCTTTGGTTTTCTTATTTAGACTTTAGGAGTGATGATATTTCAACTAATATTTGATACAATTCCAATTGGATATTTAAGGACTGTGTAAGTCAACATTACTACGCAGTGCTTTTTCTTTGAGATCTTCCTCTGAATGCAGTTTGGGTGTTTTGCCCTTAACAATTACTTAAGCTCTTTAGAACAGTTATTTAACGAATAATTTTTGTGCTCATATGATTAATTTCGTTCTGCAGCTGCTTTTAGGATACTTTCAAATGTGTTTCAGTGTGACAAGCATTGGTGTGCCCTAACATTTTTGGAGTAGCAGTATACAGCTTGGATGTGACTCAAAATGTTAAACTAGCAATTCATTGAATGGATTAGTGCAGCTCCTCTAGAGCCACCATGAGATTTAAGTTTTTAGCGCAGAGATAATAACTGTAGTCTTAGCATTTTGGCACCAGTAGTGCATCCTATGCAGAGTGAAATACATATTTAGTATATGGTGCATATTAAATACAGAGATGGGTATTTGTGCTCATACACAGATACCTGTTAACATTTATCTATGTGTAGTCAATAAATTTTTGTTTTACTAATGTGGAGGGTGGTTTAGAGATTCATATATGCATTATACATGTGTACATATAACTACATATACATCACATGTCATAAATGTTTTCTTTTTGGTAAAGAAAGGATAGAATTTTGAAAGAATAGAATTACTGCTTATAGTAATGTGCAAAAAAGTGAGATGTAGAACATATCTTCTTGCTTGTCATTAATTGTAGAATTAACTGATATGTTCAACACCGAAACAGGCAAACCCAGCAGAAGCACCGATCCCTGTGCTGCTTAGACCATGTGTTTCAGTCAGTGCACCCACAGCACTCAGCAGCAGCTCAGCAGCCCACATTCCCAGTGACAGGCCAGGGTCTGGCAGGTGGTGCTCTACTCTGTCCCTCCACTGCTCCTCTCTCAGGCTGCATTACCCCCTCCAGTTCCTCTGGGGTGTGAATCTGCCTCTGCAGTGCTGAGGAGACTGATGTAAAGATGGTAAATACATTCTTTAAGTTATTGTGAGTTTCCAAAACAGACTAGATTCTGATCCCCTACATTTGGATGCTTCTGCAGCTCTCTCCTTTCACCATCTCTATGATGTCTTCTAGGAATATGTCCATTGTTCGCTCCATCACTTTAAATACTTCATTCTAGATACATGACAAAATAATCCTTCTGAAATTAGAACTTGCTGTGTTCTTTAAATCAGTGGGAGTTTTTCTGTTTGCTCACTGGAGTGAGAATATCATCCCATTTCCTTGTGGTTAGACGATTTATAACCTCTTATATTTTCACAAGGTAAGATTTTCTAGCCATACTTTTGAGTCTCATTTTTGGGAACGTTGGGCTATGTTCATATCCTGTGATGTTTTATGTCAGCTGATTGGTATTTTCTGATAATCTGAGATTTTTATGCAGGGAAATTATGGATTTAAAGAGGAAAAAAGAAAAAGAAAACTTCTACTTCTTTGTGCACTGAAAACATTCAGAATATATTATTTTATGAAAGCCGAGCTTGTTACAGAAAAAATTAAAACTCTTTTCCATTTACTATTTTTTTTTTTAAATTCTTTCTGTTTAGATGACCTATGGAATTTGGTTAATTAAAAATTCCAAAATATTTAGGTTGTGCTTGTTGCTGAAGTATTTGGACATTCAGATATTTCTTATAAGTGATACGCTGTTGTGTTTTTGAACAAAAATTTAAGAACTATGATTGGCATGTCACTGCCTTTAATTTCCTTGTATGGCACAGTATTCAGTTCATGTCCATTTTATGCACTGTATAGCCAAACTTCAGTATGCACAAACAGTATAAGGAAAGGGTAATCAATCTGACTGCGTGAAAACTCTGAGGAAATACTGATAAGTAAAACAGCCCATAAATTCTGCAGAGAGAATTGTTCACATTCATGCCTCTAAAGATTAAAATTGAGGCTCCTTCTGTCCCACCCATAAATGACTTTTGGCAGTAGAAATGTGGTCAGTAAAAACCCACTCACAATCGTTACTGCCAATCCATATCAGCTTTCTCTGTCTTATTCTATGTACCAAAAGAGTCCAGTCTACATAGGACCATTGTTCTAAAATACTGTATTTCTTTAATGAAAACTTTCTTCTTGAGTTCAGTAATATTAGGTCCTGATAGCTGAATGTTACTGTTAAGTCAGGACTAAGTGCATGTGATTAATGGTCAGTATGAATAGAATATGTGGAGCACGGGCGAGAGGCTCTGTAGGACTGCTTTTTCCTGTCTCCAATAGCTTGGGACCAATGGAAAATATAAGAGAAGTTCAAGAGAGTCCTAGCTCTTTTTTACTGCATTGTAGATCAGTGAAGTTCAGAATCAACACCGAGTGGGGAACACAGAACAAAAATTGTTTGAGGAAAGCTGTTAAAACTGTCTTGTAATTTTTGTATTTATTGAAAATTGGAACCCTGTTAATGATGTCTGTCAGTTTAGGAAAGGATGGAGGTTCCTGCTGAAAATTGAGAACTCTCTACAACCACCTGAAAGGAGGCTGGGGAGGTCAGCCTGTTCTCCCAGGCAATCAGAGACAGGACAAAAGGACACAGCCTCAAGCTGCAGCAGGGGAGGTTCAGGATAGCCATCAGGAAGAATTTCTTCACTGAAAGGATGGTTAAACAGTGGAGCAGGCTGCTCAGGGGGATGGTGGATTTACTGTCTCTGGAAGTGTTCAAGAAATGACTTGTACTTAGTGCTATGGTTTAGTTGATATGGTGGTGTTTGGTCAAAGGTTGGACTTGATGACACGGAGGTCTTTTCCAACCTCAGTGATCCTGTGATTCTATGAAGCTCCAGTCACAGTGGAATTCACCTTACCTCATTAAAGCCAGTTAAAAGGTTGATGTCTGGTCTGAGCTTGTTGCATGGGCTCCTACTCTATCCAGATGGCAGAGATAAATACTTCTTGAGGGCAATTCCTTTCATTTTTCTGAGTAGTTTATGTAAATGTAGGATGACTCACCCTCTGGCAGTATGTGCATCTATTGCTCAATTAAGGGGAGATGAACCATCTAATTTAAGTTAAACACTTGATTTTCAGTGTCTGAAATTAGCTGAGATGAATCTTACCTGTAGTACAGAACTTCTATTTGTGAAGTTCTTTTCAGGTACTTACTGCTAATGTTATCATTATTACGACAGATTGTACAACTGTGTTTCAAAGTACATTATTTAAATCTTTTGAGGCTACTTTGCAAGCTAGTGGAGACATAGACCTCGTAAGGGTGATGGATCTGGGCATGCTTTATCAGAGGGACATCCTCTTTTTGATTCTTAAAACAGATTAGTGATATGAAGATATGGAAAGTCCCTGAGAAGTGGTGAAGAGGAGTGATAGGCAAGCAAAAATAATACTCAAAATGAGCCGGTTGCATGGGAGATGGAGATATCTCTGTGAAGAAGACATGTTTCATTTTGATATATTCTCACAGCTTCCTGCTTAATGCTGCAGAGATTGTAGAGATAGTGAAATGGATCATTACCCAGAAATACTACAGTGAATTAGTTTACTAAATTCACAGGAAACACAGTTGTGTATATAAACACAGGAGCCTTACATGTGCACACAAAGAGAAATATTTAATGAGTTGATGTGCAATCAACTTGCACATGTGGATGTACACATGGGTATACTTGCACAAATGTCAAAAGCTCTTTTCTATCTCAGCAGCGTCTCATACAAACGTACACAGCACTTGCATGCATCTGCCAGCATTAGACTCCCTCCTTCACTGCTGTCACTGACTTTCTGAGGAGAAGGGTGGCATTAATCTAGAAGCTATTCATATACTTAAAGAGACAGAATCTGAAAACAAGTAATTCAGCCAGTATAAAAATGGGATGTTCATTAATGTGTTCTCAGCCTTGCAGAGTATGGCATACATCATTTTAGGAAAGTTTTTCTTGAGGATTACCACCTCCCTCATGTGAATTATTTTTCTTCTGGTTAGGAAGTGAATGACATTGCTGTAACTGCTACAGCCATTGCTTATGGGGAAGGATATCATTAAGGAATTGTGGTTTCTGCTTAACAACTTGAAATAAGTAGGAAGGCTTATAGCAAGTGACAGGGCTACATGCAGGCTTAATCAAGTTGGATCTGTGCTCCGCAAAGGGTGCTGCTTGTTGGCCGTAGTCGCTGTAATCTCTCTGGTAAATCCCTTTGCTTGGCAAACTGTCATGAAGTAGAAATGTTTGGAAAGCATTGGAACTGTCACCTGTCTAACCAGCCTGCTTATTTTCATTTTGGACATTGTGCTTGCTGTCTTCGCTAGAGGGGATATGTAAATTGGTCTGAGTGTTCCCTGCAGGTGTGTGTTAGTCCTGAAAATTTGGTTGCTGCCATTTGTATTTCAAACCAGGCAGTCCCAAGAACACAGATGCAGAGCCTTATACCAGTGTAAGAAAGAGAAGGCATCAGTCAAATTACAATGATTTCTTGCAAAATAGACACCAAAAGGTAGCTAAATGCCTACCATTTCAATAATATAAATGTTTTGATGTATTACTGTTAAAGGTGTAAGGGAAACGGGCATATTGAAGGGGTGACAGTGTTTTGCATCTGAGGGTTTAAGGTCTTTACAAAGCTTATTTCCTTTCAAAACTGTTAAGTTGGACAAACTGATATTTGAGGCCATAAAGTTCACTAGATACATCTTAAAATCGTTCCTCTTGTAGCTTCCTATTCACCTAAAACACTGCTAATTATGCTAAGGAAAGTGCCTAATACTGTGTTGATTTTCTCAAGTCTCTTCCATATGTTAGAAGTGAGAATAAAACAGATTAACTCAGAGAAAAGTAAATCATCAAGTTGTTAATATTTTCATGTTCTTTGGAATCAATTTTAAGCAACAAACTTATTTTAAATTGTAGCAGGCTGAACTTAGTTCTTTTCAAAATTTTTCCAAAAATTTTGGTTACTTATGGGAAACTGGTGGTGTTTTTCACTTTTGGCCACTGTGGCAGCTGTGGTACAACTATTGTACATCACAGCTTATTCTTAAAGGACTACGGTGCTTATTCTTAAAGGGCTCCAGTTCTTGCATTGTGTTCCTGTATTGTACCTGCTTCCAGGGTATTTCTTAATAGTTCTTCCAAGCTACCTTTTTAAAGGCTAAAGAAGCCATATTTTTTAGCTTCATGATAACAAATTTGACAGTGTATCAGAAAAAAAAAAATGGCATACTGTAGACAAAAATTCAATTTTAAAAAACCCTTTTATCTTCTACCATCTTATGACTTAGAAACTATTAAATCCAAGCACTTAAATGAGAGGGTCAGCAATACTAGATGCTATACAAGTGGAATAGTGATCTAAATTCCATTTACATCATTCGCGATGTAAAAAGAGTCTCAAATAAGTGAGGAGAAAAGGAAGCAACTCACAGATACATAGAAATTTTTATCTGTGTTTATGTTAGAACATAAATGTTTAAATGTTGAACTTCTTTTAGCCCTGCTGTAGTATGCTAACTTATTTCTTGTCAAATACCTCAGCAGAAATCACTCTTTGGAAGGGGCAATTAGAGTCTTAGAGACTTTCCGTGCCCTGGGGATGGGGTGAAAACAGTGTGTATGTTTGGGTGAGGACTGGATGAGTGGCCCTGCTATTGCTCTGAAGACAGTGGAGCAGTGTTAGCAGTTGGATAGATATGTAAGGGCTGTGTCTGTTTGAAAGAGCCTGAAGTTAAAGACTAGAAGATTGAACTCAACTCAAGTGAATCTGAGGAAGGATGTTCAGAGAAATGGACAAAAAAATCTTCACAGCTGTCTCTTCTGTTTGGCATGCCCTAATTGCTATGATTGTTTTTTATGCAGTGCTTTGATGATTAGGGGAATCTTTTCTTAACAAAGTACACATTGAGGCTGATACTGCAAAGTTATCTGAAACTGTTTGTATGAAAATGGCTTCAACACAAATGCCACAGTCACTGCATTCACTTGCTTGATCAGGCAGCCTTTACTTTCTCATTGAAAGAGAGCTTTTTTCCCTAACTCCACAGGAGGGTAGAAGCAGAGAAAGCAGAAAACTAATCCAGATTCTTCTATCTTATTTGTCCTGTGTCTGAGTGTCACTGTGCTTACAACTAGCATGTCCTTCCCAAATATTTTGCTTGCAAGGCTCAAACTAATAAAAGGGATTTTAAGGAGGGGTGAGCAGGGAGGGAGATGGGGACCCTGAGGAGAGAGGATGGGATTACAGCTACAGAGGATAGGGTTGTACATCGTAGTGTTCAACACAAAAGGCTGACTCACAGTCTCTGCCATGACAGGGTTCATAGACACAGTCCAGAAAGTTTTCTGTGTGCTGACTGACTCCATGTGCATTGAGGTTCCCTCACTTTCTGTATTACTACTTAGAGACCTTATGACCTTAATCCTGGACAATGCAGTGTAGATATTTGAAAAGGAAATTATAGCTTGACTCTTATCTGATTGTGTACAAGAACTGAAATTCAACAAAGGCAAACGCAGGGTCCTGCACCTGGGGAAGAACAACCCCAGGCACCAGCACAGGTTGAGGGCTGACCTGCTGGAAAGCAGCTCTGCAGAGAAGGACCTGGGGGTCCTGGTGCACAACAAGCTGCCCGTGAGCCAGCAGTGCCCTTGTGGAAAAGAAGGCCATTGGTGTCCTGGGGTGCATTAGGAAGAGCTTTGCCAGCAGGTGAAGGGATGTGTTCCTGCCCCTCTACTCAGCCTTAGTGAGGCCCATCTGTAGTGCTATGTCCAGTTCTGGGCTCCTCAGGACAAGAGAGACACAGAGATCCTGGAGTGGGTCAAGTGAACGGTAGCGAAAGATGACGGAGGGACTGGAGCATCTCCCTCATGAGGAAAGGCTGGGACAGCTGGGCCTGTTCAGCCTCCAGAAGAGATGACCGAGAGGGGACCTCATCAATGTATACAAGTATCTGAAGGGAGGGTGTCAAGAGGATGGAGCCAGGCTCTTCTCAGTGGGGCCCAGCAATAGAACAAGAGGCAACGGGCAGAAACTGATGCACAGGAGGTTCTGCCTGAATACAAGGAAGAACTTCTTTACTTTGCAGGCAACCAAGCATTGGAAGAGATTGCCCAGGAAGGCTGTGTAGTCTCCCTCACCAGAGGAATTCAAGAATGGTGTGCATGCAATCCTGTGCTGTGTGCTCTAGGGTAACCCTGCTTGAGCAGGGAGGTTGGACCAGATGACCTACTGTGGTCCCTTCCAACCTGACCCATTCTGCGATTCTGTGAGGAGCAAACCTACCCATTTATTGGAGTGGTTTACACTTCTATAGCTGACCTAATTAGAGTCGCAATCTAACTAAACAAGGAGGTAAATACCTTTTGTTGATTCTGCTCCTCCCCGCTTTCTTAAAAAACCTCTTATCTAAGGTAGTCTCAGAAACATACTGTGAATCATCTTTCAAAATTTACCACTAAAAGAAAGAAAAAACAACTTTTCCCTTTGATTTTCATTTGATGGTGTTTATATGAAATAGTGAAAACTTGGTAAATTTTTGCCAAGTTAAGGGCAGGTGCTGTAAAATGCAGAGTAATGAAAATGGTCTACAAATAATGCTGGATCCAGATGCTCTAGTCTTTGTACATGGATGTCCTTTCTGATTCCTCACTTACCTTTGCACAAAGGACCCAGATTGTAGTGCAATCTCTACTGCTCTGGAAAAAAAATTAGATGGGGTAGTTCCTGAAGCACCTCAGTGAACTCTTGGTTTGTTTGGAGAGGATAACTTGGGAACAGCACCAGATGAGTCATCCTCCATCCCTGCCTTCAGGGACTGAATATTTCACTTACCCAGCACTTTCAGTTCTTGTTAGGCTGTTCCTGCTGAGTAGAGCTTTGGGAAGCATTGCCAGCATGGGCTTCTCTGTAGGAAGCTCTGATTCTGGAGGACTATGGATGATGTCAATTACAGCAGATTTCCTTTCCTGAAGCTAGTGAAAATTTCTCCAGCATACAGCATAATCTGTATCTGTGGGGTCCTTAATATAAGGGAAGCTGGCTGACTGCAGTGTTTGAAGTCTGAGTCATACCTGACTGGTATATAAGCAATCACTAGGGCTGTGCTGGATACCAGTGTAGCAGCATCAGTGGTACGCTGCTTCCGAAACAGGATATGGTTTCATGTACATTTTTTAAAATACAGTTTTCGTCTATGGACTTACCTAATGGTAGTTAAGCCGATAATAGTCTGAGGTTCTATAAAGCTCACGAAGTATGTATGATTCTTATAAAACTAGTTAGCACCTTTTCTCCATTATTCATTCTTATTATTTCAAGTTGTCATAGTTCCCCTAATAGTGGTACATTTTTATATACAAAGTTGCCTATGAAAACAGTAGGGATGTCTGGTTTTTTAGTATTTGGCCCTTTTGGTAATCACTTGCTGAGAGCTAAAGTCTAACCAGGGGTGAGCTCACACTGCGGTCTTCATTGAGAGCCTTTTTCTTTTTCTCCTGGCTTCTGATTTCCATTTGTAAGTGAAAAAAAAAAAAAAAGAAAAAGAAAAAAGAAAAAAAACTAAGAATGAAAAATCTTTAAAATCTCTGAGAATTCTCACTTTCCTCCAGATTTTATTCAAAGTAAGCAACGTGCTCCATTGTTAGGTATGGACATGAATGGAATAAATTACAATAATCTGATTTGCATTAGGAAATAAATTTATAATCTAGTGTCAGAGTAGTGTACATGTAAGGAGAAACCCCCCCACTATTTCCCCTCTCCCTTATCATAGTCTGTTTTGTCTGTATACAATATCCACTATATATATATGGAGATGTGTATGTATATATATAATATTATACATCCATATAGTCTCTCCAGCTTTTAAAGTTCAGATTTTTTCTATCTTCCTCTCAGCTGCATTGCAATTTATTAAATTTCTGGACATTTGTTTCCAAGTCTTTGTGCATTTTCTTATTTATATGCTTATCATAGAGTGATTTTTATTTTTGGTGTGAATCTTGAAGATCATAGACTTTGTTGAGATAAAACTCACACTTTAAATTTAGCTAGAATTCATTAAAGTTAAAAAGGTCTCTGTCTTGTGGAAAATAAGATCTTTTCCAGAGTAATAACAAGAGAAAACTCTTATATGCAAGGTTTAAATCGTTAACCTACAAGTCTCATTCTTTGTTAAATTCATCCTAATCAACAGAAATTCCTTTATCAGTATGAAACCCAACAGATCAAGTGAGACAAGGAAAAAAAAAAAAAGGAAATGCAAAACTATATGGTTTTTCTTTGCTGTTGTTGGGATAAACCTTAAATGCCAATTAGGCATTTTATTTTTGGCTTTTCAAACTCAGATATATATTTTACAGTATTCATTATTTTGCCTGTATATGGTAAAACTGCATGTAATACCAACATGAACAGTGCTGAGCTAAACAGGCAAACTCCAGCTTTTAGGGGCAACTATTCAATTTTGAACCTAGAAATACAAGCTCCAGTTGTTTAGTCGTACAGTTACCGTGTTTGAACACAGCAGCATTATGCAAGAAGACAAAAAACCAAAACAACATTGACTGTTTGGCATACTTTACAGCAATTCAGTTGGAGAGGAAGAACAGAATTTAACGGTCAAAATATTAGAAGCAGCTGTGGATACCTTAAGCAGGTTTAAAATTTTAAGAGAAGTGTATATGGCTTTTTAAGGGAACAGGGTGTAGCATTGGCATTGGCTCAAACAATTTTTGAATGGTGAGGAACATAATATTTCAGTAAGTCTTAGTCAAGCTGTTCTAATTAGCCTACAAAAGAAAAAAAGATCTTATGAACTGAAAACATCTTGCACTGAATGGGTAAACTTGATCAGTTTAGTCTGAATTATTTGGCTTCAGTCTACATGTCTCATTTGATGTTTGTTGGCCTTTGTACAACTGCAGAAGAGTCATGTAGGAGAGAGGGGCTGGAAGCACTGTAGACTGTTCTTTTCAGAGACATTTGTCCCTCAAATTCATGTACTTGAGCCAGAAAGTTCAGGGTAACGCTATGAAAAATAGTGCTTCTTGAAGCGTAGCCACATTTATCTGGCATTAATTCATATACAGTGGATACAACACTGGCACAATTACAAAAAAGGAACTGATTACAAAACTGCATGGAGTGGTGGTTTTAATAGGGTCACAGTTTATTAAAATCATAGCAAACAGAAAAGGAAAACTCTTTAGAAATTTTATCTTATTTCTCCTCCTTCCAACCTTTCTCCTATATATATTAGCCTATCACTATCTACTGTTTTTTTAATTTTAAATCCAAAGAGAAAAAAAAATATAGAATCTTTAGATGTTTCATCTTTATAAGGCTCTTCAGCCATCAAAAAACCAAAAGTTCACGCTAGCACACTGTTTTCATTTATGTCATAGTGGTGAAGGCAAATTCTGGGAGATTAAAATTAATAATATATGAAATGCTATCAGTTGTCCTTCCTCAGAATCCATACCTCAGAAGGCATTTGCTGCATATGTAAAATCTGGAGATACTCTGAATATTGCCTAGTAGATCCACCTTTTCTAGCTTTTTAGGGCCTAATTTAAATTACTGGTGAACAGAGGCCAAAAGTCAAATATATATACACTTACATAAATGTATTTTTGAGTTACAAAGGACTTTGGATGTCTGCAAGTGCACAGACACTGACTTGAACTCTTCTGACATTAGCCACCTGTTGCATAAGCTATAGGACTAATAAAATAGAATTGCAGAAGTCTGTTCTTTTTACTTTTAAGACAGCAAAGCATTGTAGACAATTTTTGCAAACTGAGCGGGAAACAGACAGGAGGCAATAAGAAAAACCCTCTAGAGATACGGAGTGTTTTTCCTCATGGCTGTTTATGGTACTGTCAAAAGGTATAGTTGTGCTCTACAGAAAGGAGTAAAAGTACGTTACTCGAAGCCATTAAAAAAATTGCTGTTTGGACTTGGTCCAAAAATCTATTGCTAATTACACGTAGATCAGGTTTTATCAAATTCTCTAAGGAGAACCTGTGTCTGAAATTATTTTAAAGTAAATCTCCAAATCATAATATAATTCACTCTTAATTCCAAAATATATGAATTGAAGATTTAAATTTTTTTTCTTTTCTCGTTTCCAGTCCTTCTGGTGTTTTCTCAGTAGAGATTTGGTATTCTTGCAGGTTTTTAAAACTTGGCTTTCTGTAACTCGGCTTTCTGTAACTCTTAAGGGGCTTTTCCAGATGTTGGATGCTCATTAAAATGAATTCTCTTCTAGTTCAAAAGTCTTTGGAGAAGCACTGAGTAAGGCAACAGTCCATTGATTCTCTCATATTAGACTCAGTGTTGGGTTCATTTCACGGACTTAAGTTCAGCAAGTAAAAATGTGCAGCTGTTAGTTCATTTCTCAACAGTGTTTCTGGCCAAAGAAGACTTTTATGTACTATTGCAGTGACTTATAGGTTTTTTTGTGGTAAAGGATGCTCTTTGCTTCCTTTGATCATTGTTGTGTGAATCTGATGCACCAATGATGAATTGCTTTTAAATACACACTGACAAAATTAGGTTTTCTGCCATTGGTGAAAGAAGCTGGAAACAACAACATGACCAGACTTTGCTGAGTCTGCTGAGTAATTTCAGCATGTTTAGATTGGCTTGTTTTTATGTTTGGGAGAAGAAAAAAGAGAACAAGAGTCAACTTTAAAATTCATTTTAAGAGCAGGGTAATCCCACATAAAATAAGAACATATTACAATGGAAGGAAGTAAATTCAAGAACACAGAGGCTATATCCTACTTCCTTTGCTTTTTATACTGGCACATAGTAACTTAATAGACTGTACTAGAGAACTTGATAGGGGAAATATCTTTTCTGTTTTCCTGGGGAAGACAATTATTTTTCAGATTTTATTGCTAACTGCAGCCTTATTTTTTACCTGACATACATGAGTTGCTCAGGTGTGTTATTTATGGCTTAGTAAATTGCTTATCCCAGTAAACGGCTTTATTTTTAACTTAAACATTTTTCCATCTTTTGAAACAAATTGATTCCTATTATCTTGGTGAGATTGTGATAATGCCAAAGGAATTGTCCCTTTTAAAACACTGCATGTTAAACAAGTTTCTAGAGTGTAAGGAATAACATATTTATAATTAATACTCAGATAGTTTTAATGCTCGTTTTAAGTATTCCCCCTGCAAAAATTACAGATTGTTGATTTGCATGTGAAATTTGTTTTAATCTCACTGATTCATTACCCTCAGAAGAAAAATCCAGTTCATGTTAGAGCTGTTTCCATCAAATGGTAATGAAAGGTTTCCTTTTTTCCTAGTAACTGAATTTAACCAGGACTGCTTACATCTTTACTCACTTTACTAACACATCCATTATTGTAACCATCGTAAACTGGATAGTGTAATATTCAGCACATCTGATTTGTTAATTCTTTTAGTGTGCTAAATCTTACTGCATTAGATATTCTTTACTTTTGGCCTGCTTTCACTGAATTGAAGCTTTGGGTTTTCTTATTGGGGAAAAATACAAATTCACTTGATGTAAAATGTGTAAAATGCTTCTGTCTGGCTGGCTGACTGCAGGCAGCATTTGAGGACACTTTTAAAAGCCTATATGGCAGAAAGATAGTTGGAATGTGTACAGAAGGAAAAGAAATTATTGAGCTGAAAACATTTATACTTAAAATAATATACAAAGAAAATATGGGAAAGGCACCTAAAATTAAGAAATTTATCTTTCAGATTGAAAATGTGGTTTGAAAATAGCTTTCCTGTAGCTTACCCTATTTTCATGGTTCACTGGAAAATATTTTTCATTACTCTGTGAAATCTATGGCAGATTTTTAAGGCATCCCTACAAATAAGGCCAGTATTCATTAGCCGTGAAAACTCCTAAACATTTATCTACATGAATAAATTACCACAATGCTAATTACCACTAATCCGAGGATTGGGATTTATGTTTCATTGCTATCCTGTGATCATGTCATGTACACATTTTTCACTATAATCTAAATTCAAGGAATAAAACCCACCAGATTCCTTCATGGTAACTGGTTCTTGTTCCCGACCTTAATTACAAATATTGCTTTGGTTTTACCATGGCACACGGGTGGACGGGAACCAGTGTTACTGTGTGTAACTGTCACTAATATCAAAGGCGTTTTTGCAGCAACTTCAGGGGGCCCAGATTAAAGCAGATGTGAGATGAGGCAAAATTCACACCAAACCTGACACCACTTTGGGCTGAGTATTTTATCTGTGAGTACATCTGGGATCCATGCATGTCCGAAGACAGACTATAGTCCTTTAACTCTTTGCCAGAAGTTAAGGATTTGAAAGTCCCATTGGTCTCATGGTTGTTATTCATTCTAATGAAACTATCCTAGCACTTCGAGAATTTATTTATAACATATATTAGGAGTTGTCTTTTTTCTTCAGAAGACTGCACATGTGCACAACAGCAGTCTTCTGGTGGTTGGCAGGTATCCTTGCCTCACTCAAGCATCAAACTGTTGAGTTTTTTTCCTGAAATTCCTGCACAGGAAAAGATTATACTCATGGTCACCATCTGGTTGGCCATGTTCTTTTGTTTTCAAATGGCAGGGAAATCTGTATCAACTGCATAAGGAAAGTTTTTGAAACCTGATTTGACTGCACTGATTGTTATGTGTAGGTCTGTGTTTCCAATCATTATGGTTTTTTTAAAATGTTTACTATTTGCATTTGAAAACCTGTAACATCTTAACATAATAGACTTGAGCATGAGGATACATATTATAGATCTACTCATAGGATGTAATTTCCTTGCAGCCTAATTTTCTTGGAAAACTTTCTTCCCTGCTTTAGGCAAGGAATTATTTTCTGATAAATATTGGGATAAAATCATATTGTTCCTATCCACTTCTTGCACTGGGCCTTTTGGTGAAACGTCTGTTTTTCTCTACTTCAGCAGGGTCTAATACTGAAATTTTTGTTCCTTGGGTGTTTCTTGTCAACAACAAGGGCAGGATCCTTTAATCAGCACACTACTTTCATTAGCCACATGTATTCTTTATGACATCTATCATTCTTCAGCAAGTACTATTAAATTATACCGTTTCTTCTTAAAAGTGTCCTTCTGTGATTTTACCTCTCAGATTGACTTCAACTTATCAAAAAGATATTTTCACTTCCTTTCCTGTCAATGTAGAGCATCCACATTGAGGATAGGATATAATTCAACTTACTACTGAGCCACAGATTGTTCATTTCCATGATTCTCTACTTTCAATCTTATGGAGAGAATGTGGGAACATATCTTTGCCTGCATGACCTCTGTGTGTACATCAGGATGCCAGGAAATGCAGGTCTCTGTAAAAACTGAGCAGCTCTATAAGGTCTTGGTGTACATGATCAAGGTACTGCAACTCCTGTAAGCATAGTAACTCATAATTCTGCCTAAAAGACTTTGGAGCTAAGTCTTTTCCCATTCCTCAGCCAAAGGAAACAACTTTATTCCTAACAATTTGTGCATGCCTTCCTCTTGAACAGAAGGAAAACCGCAAATTTCACCAAGATTGCCATTGCAGAAAATTAGAAGGGCTGATGGTCCTTGATGTCTATAGTAGCCTTAGGATGGAGCAGTAATTCAGATTCTCATTACTTCATGCCAAGTTAAAAGATGGTGCACCTCACCTCACTGCAGATGGGAAGATGGATGATCTTAGCAGGCATCAGCCCTTTCAGAGTTCCTGTGTGCTTATGACATGATTCTCTCCTCTCTACCACCCACTCACACCTGTTTAAAAATTTGGTATGATTTCATATACCACCACAGCTCCAGAGAGAACTCAGAGCTTCCCTTCATGATGTCTTGTGAGCTAGAAGGAGTTGCTTTGGCACCTCTTATACTGCTCCCCATTCAATAGCAAATAAGAGAGGCCTCAATAAGGGTGTTGTCTGTTTATCTGTTTTTGCCTGTCCCCTACTGAAGCCCTCTGAGGAAGCTGGCATTTACCTTGGAGTTGAAGCTAGTTGTCTGGGTCACTAATCCTGATTTAGACTTTTTAAAGCAGAATTTCTGAATGGCAGCATGAGGCGTCATTATGTATTATAAATAGCATGGTGATGAGGACTAAAACGAGAAAGATGGTGTGGTTTGGGTTGAGTCTAGGTGTCTCTCTTAATGTTAAGCATTTCCTCCTAGATAAATAAAGTAGTGTTTCATTTTCATACAGTTTTATTTTACTTTCTTTTCCTTTACATGGGAAAGGATATTACACTGATGGTTGCAAAAACCCACTGAAAACACTCAGTATTGTCATTCAGCCAAATTCTAATCTATTAAAACTGCAGCAGAAATGAAACACAGATTAGATATTAAATTCACAAAACATGATTATTGATTCTTAGAGTGAAGTTCCTGTATTTCAGTTTTCTTTTTTTGCCACAAACGATACTGAGTTATGAGCAGTCCTACTCTTGAATGGTCTTCATTCTCCTCATAAATGGGCAGGTGAAAAAGATGGAGTAATAGACACCACCTGGTTATGTTATATCTTCCATTAATGTCTATCATTACAGAATTTGTTCAAATGTAACATCTGAGGAATGTATGGGTTTGACCATTTTGATCAATCAGCATTTTCTGGGTAATATGTACCACTTCTATCATGCTGCTGTAGATACAGAAAGAGGATGCTTGTAAATGTCCTCATCTGTTCATTTGAGAACACTACTGCTAGTTATAGGGGTTTATGTAGAAACCCACTCATGCAAGATGTTATTTTTAAAACTGAGAGGCGTGTTTGATTTTAACAGGGCTCTGCTGATACCCAAGAAGTTTTATCAAGCAATTTCCCAAACCCTTTTTTATCTCCTCGTGTGTTTTATACCTTACAAGTCTAAGTGAAATTAATGTCAGGTTCTCATCAGCGCAAATGCAAATCAGAAAGGCAAGTACTGAAGGTTAAAACTCTTTCTGAAGAGCTGCCCTTGAAAATATGTTCTTATTTTTATAGATTGGTCAGTGCCTCTCTGAGAAAGTTACCTAATACTAAGTGAAATGGTTTTATAAATGTAAGTTTAGGAAATTCCCTGGAAATTACTGAAACAGTCTTGCTAATTTTGCTTTTAACTACCAGATCCTAATGGATGTATAGTGTGCAGTCAAAGTTATCAAGAAAGAGCAAAATGGTTTCATTTCTAAAATTTAAATGGTGCTGTTTTCAGTAACATTTATTTCAAATGTACGTGTTGGCCAAATATTTTCATAATCAGCCTATGAACTAAACATCTCCCAAAGACTACCTGTCATCCAGAAACTACTTTGAATATTTCCTGAAGTCATGTGCAATGCATAAGGCATTGCATAAGGCTTTTCCACCTGCATTTTCTGGATAATGATTAGCCTCCAGTCCTGCCTTCAGCTGAGCTGCAAACACTCAGGTATGGCTGTTATTCTCCCTTTGACTCCTGTTACACTCAGTCTTGAGCTAGCACAAGTATCTGAGTAGTCATGTAGATAAATAGATCAGAATTCATAGACTTTTACCAGAAGCTAAATAAAAAGTATGACTTAATCTGGATCTGTTTTCTAGTACTGTTCACAGACTCTTGGAACAGAAGATGAAGGGAGGAGTGAGCGGTGGGTGTAGGAAATGGATGGGACTTTTGAAGCAGTTGTCAGTTTATATCAATTTAAAACATTCCTTAGGCTAAGGCTCAATAGCCTCAGATTAAAAACAAAAGCACCTAAGATAAATAGGGGAGGCTTTTTAAAGTCTGTATTTATGTCTTTGATAGATAGGGAACTACTATTTGAAAGTACTGTCGGAAGACTTAAAATCATTCCAGTGTTATTTCCTAAATTTATCTAGGACCATTGGAAGATCATGTGCTAATCAGACAATCTGAACCTGAATATTCTTGGTTTGAAAATTAAGCATTAGATTTATACAAAATAAAGCCATGGAACCAGGAAGTTTTATGTAAGGAATAAATAAGAAAGGAATTCTACAGATGATACAGGATACTGAGCTTTTTATAAAATGACTGCCAGATGAAATTACAGCTCTAAAGTGTCTGGAGTTAATTTTATCTGTGCTAATTTACGTATCAACAGAACTACATGACCAAAACCACCTTTGTATGATTTTTCCTGGGATGAGATCTATATTTCTATATCAAAAATTCATTTTCTTTATTTTTTTTCCTATTACAGCAAACTGTAGTTGAACCTGTGCTAGGTCTCAGAAGTTAGGAATAAATTTTCCTGCAGACCTGACATATTTAAACTAGCATTCATAAAGTTTTGTACATTTATATAGTTTTGTAGGAAGCTCTGTAAAGAAAGAAGGAAGGTTAAAGCCTGCTTTAAATAAGAAACATAATGATGCTTCAAAGGAAAAACACACATAATTGGAAGGAAGGAAACATTCAGTTGACTGAAAATTTCTTTTAAATTAGTGTCAACAATGAAAAACAGGTATATATGTATATGTGTTTGGGAAACATGAAAGGAGTTATTTCTGATCATTAAGAGCAAGTCAGCTATTTCCTTGGCTAATCAAATTTATCTTTCTTTTTTATTATTCTTTTTATGAGACTTATTAAGCAGATTTATGAAACAAGTAATGTTTTTGAAATTTTATTGGTAATCAAGATGAGATATTTCCAAAGACAATATAATTATTATTGTTAATATTAATTTTTAGTGTCATCTGACCAGAGATCAGCTTGTTTTCTTCTGCTCTGCCCCAGGTTTATCTTTTTATTGTGCCTATGATGATTTGCTCAAGAAACTCTCACTTCTTTCAGTTTGTCTTTCACTCCATACCTCCTTCTCCCCTTAAGATCCTCTGTTGCTTCTGAAATATTCTCTGGTTACATTCTTTATCACATCTCCTCCATTGTTTACATTCCTTGTGTTTTCTCTTTTCACATCTTTCTCCTTCACCTTCATGGTGTGCCTGAGTGTGGAAGAAAAATAGAGGGGTGTTGATGGGGTGTTTGAGGAGAAAACGCTATTTCTGATTCTGTAAGAGCTTTTTTATTTCCCTAGCATGTCAGTCATAGGAGAATTATACCATCTTGGAAGTAATTTTAGAAATACAAGAGAGAAAGAGAGAGTACTGTGAATCTTGGCTTTTTCTGATTTTTTCTCTTTGAGTTTGTTTGGAGGGTGGACTTGTCAGTTGGCATGTACTACCTTTTTGTTCAACTAGTTGAAACATTCTATTCCACTCTCCATCACAGGCAGTAACTGTGTGACAAATACCTTATGCAACAAAACATTTTTTCACTTAAACATATAACTCTTATGAGCATAAAAGAGTTTTGAACCACCACATAATAATTATGGTGTATAATGTTTATAAAAATATAAAGAATATGCACTGTGAAGAGGAATTATCATTAAATTATGTACCAACATAATTTTTGAATTCATATGTGTGTTTAGACTGTGGTAAAAATAATGCAAAAGCCATGTGTGAGGTTTGGGCACAGAAAGCAGATACTTTATTTTGTTACAGCTGTGATTAGAAGTTATGGAAGGGAGAGAAGAAAAGGCTTGAAAAGGAACAGAATAAATTAGAGAGTCTGTCAAATACAGAACTCTTTCCAGGAGGTGAAAGATACACTATGGAAGGGGAATTAATCCCATTCAGTGGCCAGACAAAGAGAGGCATTGGAAAAAGAAGACATCTGTTGGTGAAGGAGAACATAGATTGGCAAGAGATGAAGTGGGATGACTGAAAGAAAACTTTAACATCTCAGAGGAACGTATTTTAAATTATATTTTGGAATGGAACAGACTGAGGATTGCAATGCATTTTGATCTGAATATAGAAAGATGATGCCAAATTAGGAAAAAAATAACATTCTGTGGTGGAATTAAATATTAAGGAATGAATATATTCTAGATGAACAGTGGAAAAGAGTATATAGTTTTTTTGAAAGGCAGCCATGTAGTTGTGAAAGTGAAAACTGAACAAGATTCTTGTTGTAAGATAAAGATCCATGCTCTGAGCCCCAGGTAGAAGCCATTTGAAGAATCTCATTGATTAGAAGTGCTGACTAACAGTGTCAAAATTTCTCACTGCTGGGACAATGAACATTAAGCCAATATGAGCTGATCCATCTTGACGTGAGGGAGGTGGAAACAAGGAGTGTATTTATGACCTGTTTGAGATTATAATCTTGTAAATAGAGGACTTGATCTTAAGAGCAATCTTCAAAATAGTTTAAAGGTAGAAACAAAGAACACAGTTGTTAAAGCTAAAAGGTACTATATTAACAGTGAGATCACAAATTCACAAATTGGATCAACCCCCAAGGATTTAGGAAAAAAAGCCAAACAATTTTACCTCGCTTTCTAGCCAGTGGCAGGCACACTTGAGTTTTTCCTCAAAGATGTACTTAAATGAAAAATTCTGTAACTCTGGGTGCCTCAAAGAGAGACATTGTGGTCAAACTGAAAAGCTATGTCCCTGTTTTATTCATGGGGGTTTCAGGGATTTGCTAGTCCCCAGAAGGTTTTAGTTCTTTGACTAAGCTCCAAACACATCTCTTGTTTTTCTTTCAAGCTATGACAGAAGGAGGATTTGTTTACTTTATACTTAACAGTTGAGTATTGTACCTAAATTTTATACTCACAACAAGAAACAGAAGACATGAATTTTAGACTTTTCTCAGTCTGAATTCACAGACCCCCATTTCCTTGAAGAGTGCCCTATTCAGGTTGGTTTGACAGGGAGAATCCATCAGTCATTCTGCTGAAATGCAGTGGAGCCAGGAGCAGAGGTTACTAGGAACTTCCTTCTGACACCATTCAGAAAAAAATCTTTGTTTCTATTCTGTAAGTGAACAAGAATAATTCTTTTTAGTAGGATCAGCCTGTAGGACCAAATGTAAGGTAAATTGAATGTTATTACATTACTGGATGAGAAGATTAAGAAAAGGAAGAGACAAGTCTCCCACCAGGATGTATCTATAGCCTGAGCAACGAGAGTGAGATGGCTGCTGCACCTTGCAGGGCATAGACCATGCAGTTCATAGCTCCTTCTCACCATGGGGGTCTATTCAAAGCATAGCTGGTGATCAATTAAAAGGTAAAGAAAACCCATTGCCTTTATATATACTCCCTACAAAATGTAGAAGGGAAATTAATTTATTTGAATTTCAGTGTGATATGATCCTCAGGTTCCTAATACTTTACTTCCACAGAGGATGAAACATGTTCCTATGGACTGAATATATTAAAGAGGTCCCCGGTATAATGTGTCTATGGAGAAATGGAGAAATAGGTGCTTGAAAGCCAGATACACAAAATAACAGGATAAGGGCCCTTAAACACTGCTCCGTGTGAAAGTTGGTTTTGCATGGTAAAAGTGAAGAGGTAGACCACCAATGAACAACGCAATTTATAGATTTATAGCAAACATTACTTCTGCCAGATTAGATGACGTGACAGTTTTTATAATACTCTAAACTTTGTAAGAAAATATAGAAAGGAACAGCTTCCTTCGTGAGAACAGAAATTTCCACAACCAATCCCCTAGTTTTCTGTTTTATTTTCCAGAAGGGCAAAATTGATTTAATATTAGAAATATGTTCTCTCTGGATCCAATTTCAATCTCGGCCACACTCTCTAAATAAGAATGTATAATCCAACTGACCACTCTCACAAAGTTCCCCCTAATATATCTGTAAATGAAATATGTGTATTAGAACAGACTGCATAAGTTTAACTAAATTGGCTTGAAACACACATATTTTAGCTAAGCGAGTTCAGGATTTTGTGCAGACAATGTCTATATCACCTGCCTATGTGCTCTGTTTTAGTTAGGAAATATAAGAATGGAATGTCTGTGGGGGGAGGAGAAAACTCAGTTATAATCAGTTACTCAACGTTTTTTAATGCAAGCCATATTATGGGGGGAATAACTACCAGTTTTCAACCGGTTAGTATGAAGGTTACTGTAAATCTGTAAACTTCGTTACTGATTTTTGAGAAAACAAAATAAATCTCTTTTTTGCTGGGAATCATTTTTCCACATTAATAGGGAAAGAAAAGAAATATCTATTGAGATAAACAGAAAATAATCTTTGAATGTTTAACACCATAATTTAGAGCATTTCAAGAAAAAAAATGAACCAAAATCTGGTCTTGATTATACATGATTTTCAATGAGTCAAAAGGGGTAGTACAAGCACATCCAAAGAACAGAATTTGGCTCATGGGACATAAGGCAAAAAAGAGACTTGAGAAATAAAAACTCAAAAGAAGCATCATCATTATTATTATAATAGCATACATGTTTGAATTTTAGAAAATGTTTGAAATGAATGCAACTAAAAACTATTGCTGTTCAGTAGCAGGCACATTCCAGGGTTATCTGCAAATTTACATGAGGCATATATTTTGGATTTAATTCTTCCAAGTTGCCTTTGAGTATTGGTGTGGTTTTGTTGTTTGGTGGTTTTTAATATAAATTATGCATTATAATTGTATTTAACTCGTAAGTTTTACAATAAATTCTTATTTGAATGCTCAAAATTTAGAATTGCTAAAAGGGTGAATTTGTCCTGAAGAACTGTCATGGTAGAATCAAAAGAATGGTGAAATTCTTTAAGTCCATATCTTTGTAATTCATATTGCACCTGTTCAACTTCAGACCAAGAAGGAGCTGCTGTGTGTCTGGTTGTGCTTACAACACCGTAAATAACCTTGTGTCCATAGTGTTGATCATTACCAAGCTCTAGTAAACTGGTGTAAGAGCTGTTGGCAGGACTGTCATTCCTTCCACTACCTGCAAATGCAGAACACAAGAGGGCTGAAACGAAATAAACCGCTGTTAGTTTCCCTGCTTGGTAAGTTGATCCTATACCAGAAATCTCCATGACAGTTCAAAGTATTGGAGGTGGGAAGACAGGAAGGTGTCATGAGCTTGGCTAACTTGAAAAAGTTCAAAAAAAGAGTCAGGTGAGCAGGAGGACTGTTAATGAATAAAATCTTGCAACAGGTTTTTGTGGTCCTAAGGGGAAATTTGCATAGTTCATCTTCCTAGAAAAAGGCTGGATACTTCAAAGTAATGTTTGGTAACTAAGTACACTGTGTGGCTGTCATTAACTTTTAGGTAACAAAAAAGATCAGATTATAAAGAAATATATTGTACAGTTCTTGTGAAAGTTGATATTTTTCTACTTTAAAAACACAGATGTGTCTGTTTAAATGAGCTTCCAATAGAAATGCAAAGCTGGAGTTTTCCATGAGTCCAGGTGAAGTTTTGTAATCTTTTGATTTTCCCACTTTAATACAAGAGTTGGTCCTGCTCTACAATAAATCCTGGATTCCTTTTAAATGTAAATATATGTGAAAATTGCATACACAAGTTTAGAATTTCAGACTTGTCAAGCAGTATTAAAATTACCTTATTCTGAAAACACCAGAAAGTTAAATTAATGTTTAAAAGACATGATGAAGATTCACTGGTCAGAAATACATATCTTCCAGCATTCTGTGTTTTATTCTAATTAGATTATGCATTTCATAAAAGATGGATAAAATCTGAAATATAAATATTCTGTAGTCCTTCAATGAAAATACAGTAATTGATTTTCATGGTTATATACTGGACTAAATTCTTACTGAACAAAAGCTGTGCTAGAGAGAGAGCTTCTCCAGAGGCTGATTTTCTGTCCATTTCAGTGCCCAGTAGATCTCAACATCAATCCTCATCTTGGTTCCATTCACTGAAATTCTGAGTATTTTTATTTTAGAAGTCAGGCATATAGAGCTGGCAAAACTTAACATTTCTTTCTTTTATTTCCTCTCATAGGTTATAGTACTATAGTCCCATTCATCAGGTTAACCTTTATTTATTTTCTGAGACTTGAATGAATGCATCCACTCCACATTTTAAGTCAGAGTTGATAGTGACTTGTGGAAGGGAGTAGGTTTCTACTGATGATTCAGAACTCAAAAAATGGATAGGTCAGTGAATACTCCTACATGATTCATACTGTTCTTTCAGGATTTCAAGAGCGCTTGCCACACTTGAAAGGAAGATCAGAGGCTTGGAATGGAAAAGGCTTTGAATATTCATTCCAAAGATACTGGAATAGACATAGCAAATAACAACCACACGTCTCTAACTGCAGTCTTCCTTTCACAGAGCTCTCTCGTTGCTAATAACCCCCTGTTTTTAAAAAGTGTTTGGACTTTGGATGCTAATGGAATGCCCCTACCTGGATCACTCCCGTAGTTAATATTTTGCTTGAAGTAAACACTGATGTGAATTCATGTCCAATCTATATAGATATATATTCTTTAAGAATATTTGCTATTGTTTTTACAAAGAATATTTTTTCTGCCCTTCATGCCTGCTCTCTTTCTTTATCAGTGCCAGGGATAAACGCTGGCTAGCTCTGCTGGCATGACTGCGGGAAACACAGACTCCCAACAGAAACAGCAATGTAGATCACTGCTATTTCTCCCTGTTTTGAGTCTGAGCTGCATGTGCTATTTCACATGCTATTCACCAAAGCCAAGGCTTGCATGAATGCACCATGACTGTTTGAAATGTCCACTACAGCTGGGGATGTAGTTTTACCCTTTAGTTGGTTTGCGTAACAAAAATGCGTTGGTTTGGCCTTACCTCAGATCAAGCATACTTTTTTTTTTGTCATCCAGTACAACAGCACGATGTTGCAAATAAGGTAGGTAAAAATAATTTGTCCAATAAAATTAAACATAAAAATTCTGAATAATGTTTGTACTGTTGAAAAACTTTGCAAAGCCTCTTTCTTTGAGGAAATAAAAATGCTGGGTCCAAGCCAAAATCTCTGGTGTTTTCCTGATGTGTATTAAATCACTATATTTTTTTCCTCAAATAATAATTCAATTTATTGTGGTAATTTAAATTATTAACATGTAAGGAATTTTGAAACCAATTCACCATTTGCTGGCTTTTTGCAGTTAGAGCTGTACTTCATTCTCATGCAGAGGAGATGCATGAAAATAAAGGTAGCCCCTAGCAATGCATTGGAAGGACAGCTCATGAAACTTTTCCTGGGCCACTGCACAGAGGGGAAGTTGATCCTAGGCAAAAGTTATAGGTCTTATTCACACTGAAAATAGGCATCTTGCCTAAGCATGCTTAGGAACCAATGGTCTGCATGAAACTACGTATGACACCAGTTTCTAAACAAGTTTTCTGGAAGTGTTGAGGCTCCCAGATCAGTACTGCAAAGATTAGCAGAAACATGATGCATTTGGACTGACACAGCAGTAAGAACCAGCCTCCCAAACCTCCTGGAGTTCTTTGCAGGGGTCTGAAAGCATGAGGAGAAGGTAGATCTAACTGACATAACCCATTCTCATTTCCAAAATGCTTCCAGTATGCTTCCTAATTAAAAAAAAAAAAAAAAAAAAAGTAGAAACTAGCTACAGCACTACTTACATTTTTTTACATGCAGCTGGTTATAACAAGTGGTAAAAATGTATGGTCACCTCCTGTGGTGACTTGGCGTAGGCACTATCAGTGAACTTCTGCAAGGGTTGGTTCTAGAACCACGTGCATAAGAGACCCAAAGAAGGGATGAGAAGTTACCTGACAAAGTTTTGTATGTTATGAAGTCATTCAGACTAAGGATGACTTAAGAATTTGTGGAACATTATGCAACTGAGCAAAAATATAGCAGAGGAAATTATTCACAGACAAATGTTTTAAAAAGGCACATATGAAGAATCACCCTTATTTCACACATTAAATTATAGTGTGCCATTCCTGTTCATAAGTAAGATTTTTGGGTTGTGATCAATAATTCCACAGCAATGTTAGCTCAGTATTTAATACAGTAAGAAAGACAAGCTAAGTATTAGGAATTATTGGAAAAGCAATAGATAAGTAAGTAGCAAATGTAATTTCCCCATCCATACCACTGTGACAATTCATGCTGTCTTAAATACACATCTTGACTACTTTTCACATATCTGGTCTTTCCATCTAATGAGAGATAAAGTAGAAATGGGAAGGTTTCTGAGAACAGAGCAAGAAAAATAAAGATATGGAAGGATTGGTGTAGAAGGAATGTATTAGCAAATTTCAGTCCGCAAAATAAATGAGTGAAAATAATCTGTGAAATCAAGAGCATTGTGAAAGGAATGCCAAAGCCTTAGGCAGGGAGAACAGTAATTTTCTTTCTCTTCTGGTGGAATAACTGGAAGGCCACAAGTGAAGCTATAGAGGCTAAGCTCAGAACAAACAAACAAGGTAATTCCTTATGCAGCCAGTACTTGAATTTTTGAACCACCAGCCACAGGATGTTGTGGATGCTGAAAGTTTACATGATGTCAAGAGACAGAACAAGCTCATAAAGGATAAATTCACTGAAGTTTATTAACTACCCAAAAAATGCATCTGGCTAAAGTTCCTCAGCTGAGAATGTCTGGCAACTGCAGATAAAAGGAAGGGGTAGTATGTATACTTGCTTTTTTTTAACATACTTTGTTACACATCCTATTTTTGCCTTCTGATAGAGACAGCTTAGTGGACCAGAACTTTTGGTCTTACCAAATATGGCCATTATATATTCATACCAAGTGTTAGATTTCTTATTTTGGGGTTAAAAAGGGATTTCAAGTGCAAAGATTGTTTATTTCTCTCTTTTTTCTCCCCTCCACCCCATGTACTGGGTTTCTGCCTAACAGTCTGTCAAGGCATCTTTCATGATGACTAGTGAATCTCATTGAAATAAGTAATAGTTTCAGCTTAAGTTAAATTTTGGATGTGCTTTTCAGTCACTTTCCCAGACACTGGAGAAAACTTAACAAAGTTCTTGTCTTCAGCCAAAAAGGGAAGGGACTTATTTGCCTTTACAGTCAGTAAACTACAGTTAGATAAAGATGACTTTTCTGAAGTCTGTTTTAGATTCATCTCTGTAAGTGATGAGAAAAGTTCACAGCATTTTACAAAAGACATTACAAAGACTAATAGGACAAGATTTTGGTTGTTAAATTTTTAATTCCATTTGAGTAAAAGTTTTGTTTTAATTAAAAGGATAGGTGAGTTGGAGTAAAGAAATTCTGTTCACTAATTCCATGCCATTCTTAGTTCACTGTGGATTACAGATGAGTTCTGCTCTGAACAAGATGAAAAAGTTCCCAAGAATTTTTTTATACATCCTATATGAAAAAGTGGGTTATCCAAGTTCAATATTTTATTGAAATATTATCTTAATCTCTCCCTTAAGTAAGACATTAATTCCTTGCTGAAACTGACTGCATAATCAAGACTCATAAGCATATCCACAGGCTGATTTGGCTTGAAAAATCAACTAAGAGAGAAAATTGAAAGTGTGCACAAAAAAGAGCAGTAAAGTCAGATTCTTGGTGAACATGAGGAAAGACCCTTCAGTTTGCTCTTAGTAAAACATCATGATGGGTAGATTTTGTCAGGCAAGGAATTTTTTCCACAGAAGATGGAAAGGCTTGTTAAGCTAGATGAAATAAAAAACGTTAAGTGTCTTCAGCAGGGTGATCGAAATGTTTCAGCCTAGCATCTCCTGATATCTCAGCCTTCAGTACCTCAGATTTACCAGATGTCTCTCAATGTAATGTTAGACCCCACAATGAACATGACTTCTGGCTCCGGAGCAAGCCTAGGCTGCCCAACTCTTCTGCCTGAGATGAGTCAAAGATTAAAACCTGAACAGAAGAGCCTGTGTGCTGCCACCAGAAGGTATTCCCACCAATCAAAAGCTCTTAAACATGCATTTTGCATTTTTAATGCAAGTGGATTGACCACTTTTGGTGAGGAGCTTTTTTAAATAAAAAGTTGTGAAATCTGACATTCATCCTCTTGTAAGAGCCTGACGATTACAGATACCTGAGAGCAAGAGTCTGAAGTTTTGAATTCTACTTAGGGAGTCAACCCCACCTTTCCTACTTCATGCAGGAGAGCTGAAATCGCTAGACTATGGGCAAAGGTACCATGAGGTAACTCATCTACTGTTTTTGAATGACTTCACAGCCAATAATGGAAGACTTGGGAAGGACATCTCACTGAGTGCATTCTTTTTTTGTAAAAGGTGGGCCCTGAATTCTAGTCTTGCTTTAAGGCCTGTTTACTTAGTGTCTGTTTAATGTACCAGTGAAAGAAATACTGGGAAAATGAACATGTAAATAATTTCAACATACCAAGTACAGAAGTAAACACCATCTTTCTTTCCTTTGCCACCTCAGATGTGACACAGAAATGTAAGGCTTACTTAGTTCATGAGTCCTGTGAGAAAAATCCTCAAGAAAATGGAGCCTTCTCTGAGCCTTTTACCTGTGTCTCAGTCTTTGAACATGCTATGCACTGAAGTATTTCTTTAGGCATTTGTAATTCCAATATGTGGATCACTTAGACTGGTTTTTGTTGATGCCTCTTTTTCACAAGCACTATATAAGTAGCCTAGGTGACTCAGAAAGATTTATGGATTATTCTTTGTAGCGAAAGGCTTCAAGTTAGGCAATTTACTTTCTGATTTCTCGTACCTTTGTCATTTAACAGAACTGCACTGCTTTGTTGGGATGCTCTATATCTCAGCTTGATCACTTCAAATATGTTCTTTTAGGAGAACACTGGAAGACCGCATTGATACCTGTGAAAGTATTCACCCCTGTGAACAGGGTCGTAGATACTGTTCAGCAAAACTGACAGTGGAAAATTCAGCAACTAACTTAATAGTTTTTTGGGTTTTGTATTCCCTGCCCAGATTTTTTTTGTGGATGTCAGTTTGATGTTTTCCATAGATGGCAAATAATTAAACTTCCTTGTAGGAATCAGTAGATGTTGCTGAGTCTATGAAAAGTGCTTAGGAGACCAGGAGACACGAGGGTGCTTAATCCAGAACTAGGTCATTGAAAAACATAAAATATTTACAGTTATATGTGGTGTGGAAAGAGAGGTACAGCAGATGTCTATAGCAGGAGATGATGTGGAAAAATAGGTGCAGCAGATTTTCCCTTTGTAACTGTTGAGGTGATTCCTGGAAACTCTGCATCAGTTTCAGCTAGAGGCCACCCAGCTTCCCTAATGAGTCAAAAATCTTGTGAGCAAAACAGCCTAGGCTGTTCTAATAGAGCATTTTATTTGCTAATGAGTCTTTACTATCTTGTTCTCTTTTCTCCTCACTCCAATTTATCAGAGTTGAATTTCATTGCTGTGATCACTGAGGGGAAAAAAAAAGGATAATTTGATGCCTAGTGTTCTAGGTTATATCAGCTAATGCATATTAATGACTTCATGCTTCTGCAATCAAGCTAATAGTGACCTCAGACCCTGCTAAATATGGCAAAAACCAAGTAAAACAGAGCACTAATAATTTTGTAGACAAACTGGAGTTTTCACATGATGTAGGAATTCCATTTGGAGCCTATCCATTTTGATGAATTTTGCTGAAGAATGAGGAAGAACACAGTATTTCTAATAAGAATGTTTGGTTGAGGTGTTTTCTTGCAACCTCATTTTTAAAAAAAAAGCATTAAGGATTCTTACATGATGTAAAGACAGTGACAAGCTCTTGAAAAATATAATGTTATAGTTCTAAAAGCCTCAAACAAAGAAAATGCAGTTTACTTGGATTCTAACTTATCACATACTTTATCCCATTGTTTCAAGTTCTATCTTCTGTACCAGTTAAACCTCATTTTGTCTTTCTGGAATGAAATTCAGTTCTCCCTAAATACAGTCATGAGACCATAGCCTACTAAAAGCCATCACTGAAACAAGATTCATGAGAGAAGTTGTGGGAAGAGTCCACTTAACTCAGGAGGTCTGTGCCCCTGCAGAAGCTTCCAAATCACCCCTTCAGGAACATCTCTGCTATTCTAATCATATTTCTGAAGATAGCATTCATTTGTACATCTACTGTACATACATCCATTCATTTCTGTGTGCAGATCAAAGCATTTCATCAGCACAAAAAGGCATATAGTTGGATTTCTACAGCCCCTTAGTTCCTAGTCAAAAAAGTTCTTACACAAAAGTGTCTTAAACTTTCTATTAGTATCCAAATAAGGTTTAAAATAATACACCACTTACCATGCATTTGAACATTCCTGGCTTTCCTCAGTTTAATGCTTTCTTATTTGTCTGATGCTTTAAATTATCTTCCTGTGTTTGAAGAGATTCTCAGAGAGTATGTTAAGAAAAATCCCTCCAAAAACACATCTGAAAGAGAAAAAAAAGCTTAAAAAAAAAGAAAATTAGAAACTAAAATGATGAATTTAAGTGGATTTAATGGGAAACAGTAACTAATGAAAAGTCAAACTAGTGTGAACAATGTAGACTTTTACTTCCAGGAGGCTATGATTCAATTTAAGTTCAGATCAGTCATAACCAGCTATGTTAGGCCTGTGCAGGAAAAGTGTGTGGTCTTGCATGTGAGCAGATGTTCGTATTTCAGAAGTCTACACTACAACTGCAACTAATTAATACCATGCTGGAGATCACAGCAAGGAGGCCAGTGACTGAGATAACTTGGAGACTAAATTGTCCTCTGACCCGAGAGATGACTTTGCCTGTGGCAGCTGACAAAGTCATCATTAAGAAACTTGCTATCCTCCATACCATATGTATGCTTTGGGTAAACAGAGTAATTACACATTTTTAGATTCCAGAGGCCTTTAATGGTTGTTAAAATTGTATAAAATAAGATATGTAAAAATGTTAAACTGCAGTATCCTTGTCTTGTTTTCATGCAACAGTATTGATGTTAACGATTTGCATAGTTAAAAGTAGTGTTGCCAGATCTTGCAAAGCCAATTAATTATAAATCCTTATTTGTAATGATGGTAATGAAAGTCCCATGGATACTTTACCTGAATTTAAATTTATGTTATTTTTTCAAACCCCATATGTGTACAGAGAGGTGGAAAATGCAACATCTTGATAGAGATCCCTTTGTATCCAGAGACATGTAATGCTGAAATTATATGGCTGGAATACCTGCTCTTTTAGGGAAAAGCTTACAGTCTTGTGGAAGTTTTCAATGTGGAGAAATTAAGGTGCTTGACTAAATCACTTGTGTACAGTTCCATACAGTCACTTCCAAATTTTTCACTTTCCAACCTATTTCAAAAAGTAATAGATGTATAGGATACCACACAGATAGCAGTTCATTGTTCTGCCAGTGTATTAAATTTCTGCTTGTTCATTGGCATCTGAGGTAATCTGTGACATTTTCAAGACAGTGAGGAGGTCTACATCAATTTTGTGTTTGTGCAGTGACATGTTGTCTGCCAGTGGAAAGCAGATGTGTGATAGATGAGGAGCTGAGTTTCTGTGTTAGATTAGAAGTTACAGGCTTCTCCCCACTTGGGCCACTGACTGTCTTAAGCGAAGGTAATTAACAATTGCCTGTCTCAGAGCTGTCAGAATAAGGTATGCAATTCTAAACACTGTGAGACAGCAGATATATGCATGCATAAAGTAACTGTGGGAGATTTTTAAAAATAGTTAGGAGTATGAAGTGACTTTCTGAAATCTTCTTGAACAATCTCAGTTTTGAGGATGGGATTTTCAAACCAATTTGGAAAATTTTGGTCATTGCACATCAATGATATTAAAAAATGATGAAGTTACTATCTCTGGCATTATTTGATTTGATCTATAAACACACAAAACCTTATTTCATTCTACTTTGAAATGTTTCTTCAGTTGTGACCATAATGAGATACAATAGGTCCCCAAGTCCCTCGTTTTGCCCGTGGAAGAGTGTTTCTTAGCATATTAATTTTTTTGGGAAAATTTGCTTACCTCTGTGTGAACATGCTTTGCCCTTTCACATAGATAGTGACTAAAGATACATGTAAACACTGAAGTGCAGTAGATTTTAGGTCAGTCTGAGGCCAGCACTTCCACTGGTGAACCACCCTGAGGTCCTTGTGTAAAGTGCTGATAATTTGTGAAGTGCTGGTTGGTCATCAGGAGTGGCTTTTGGGTTCTGTGGCAAAATACTTCGGAAAATAGCAAAACAATGTAACCTTTTTAATGCTCTGTAAGTGGCAAAAGAAAAAGTTCTCAAGTGGTGAATTTCTTTGTTAAGACCTGAACTGCATTTGCTTTGCAGGACCATTTTAAAATACTGCTGGAAATACTTCATTGCCAAACAGGAGGAACTGGGACAGCCATTAATGGACAATCTTATCTTTAAACATTTCTTTCCTAGCATCATTTTCTTCACCCATTTGAGTTTTCAGAAAAAGCAGGGAACCATAACCACAGGAGTTCTCAAGCAATTCTTTGATGTAAATCATGACAGTAAAAGCATTTTAAGATTTAATATGCACAAAAGTATTACCTTTTTCTGCGTGTTTAAAGGTTCAACCAAATCTTAAAATGGATTTAACTATCCAGTGCAGGTGGGTGCTTTCAGTTGTTATTTCTGTTGTAAGTTACCAGGAAGTCGGAAGCCTAAAGCTTTCATAGATGCCTAAAGCTCCTTTTTTTAAGCGTGTGTATAAAGGTGAAGTCAAGTTTGGTAGGTCTGTGATCCTAGAGGCTTGTCAAATTATAAACCTTGGGTGAAATCAATGTTATAATAAATATATAGTCAGAATATTGTATCATATTTAACCGTGTAAAAATAATAGTTCATTTCAAATGGCAAAGGTATGCTTTACCAAAAACTAATGGATTTAATGGATATAAGGGTACAAGAATGCTGGTTTTATGGTATGTCCATCTGTAAAGCCATCTGATGGAAAAAATTACGATTTTCAAATCCCTGCAAAATACATTTTGGAATTTCAGATTGCCATTACTACTTCTCATATCAGATTTTATAACTTTGTTATAAAATACATGCTGGGCTGTTTTACTGAAGTTAGATCTGACACTGTAAGTCTGGGTCAGTGCCATACACCTGGCTTCTGCATTATTATAACCTGAGCTTTGAGATGGAAACCAGCTGAGTATTGTGTTTTAGGGTACATCACTGTTTGCATGGCATATGTTTATTCACTAACTTTTGATATTCCTTTCTGAATACGAAATCAAGTCCATGGAGCAGCAGAAGTCAGTAACTTAAACCAGTCGTGTCTTACCCAAAGCTCATTAAAATCCTTGAAAAAATTCTCCTTGACTTCAGCATGCTTGAAAACAGTGACTTTTAACTAAACATTGAGCAAAACTCTACTACGGTGTTTCTGAGACATCTAGAATGTTGCAAGCAGTTATACATGGGAGGTGGTTACGCCTTTCCCTGCAAATTGGTTTGTGGCTTGAAGAAAGAGAGGACAATTTTATTTATTTATTTATTAATGCTCCAGGTCACCACAGCAAGATAGCTAAAGGGTCCTTAAGATTTAGAAATAACATATGGCAATTGCTGGGGTTAAGCAACCAAATGGGTTTGATTGTACACAGTTAGTCATCTGTTGGGTTACATCCCATCCTTTCCAACAGAGGAGCCAGAGAGAGAACAATTGGGTGGAAAAGATATAAACAAAAGAGTTAGAGATGGCCCTGAGGCTTCCCCATTTAATTGGTGTGTGCATTTTGGATGCACATGGATGCTGTTCCCTCTTGCTCTCGTGCATTCATTATGCTGCACTTCACAACATTTACTCAAGTGTGTTGACTACATGTTACTGTGCAAGGATCACAACAGGAAAGGTAAAGTTTTTGTCACTTCCAGATGCTAATCTGTACAGAAGTTTCATTAACTGCTACTGTTGGCTGGTTTTGATTTGATTTTTCTCTCTTTTTTAAGAAGTAATATATAACATCCGAGCAAAGAGAGTGTTGTATATCTTCACCCAGTTTAACTGGAAAGAAGGTGTGGGCTTAAAACTTATACACAGGTAACAGTCACTGTATTGTGAAAGCCTGTATTTAAATATGTGGCAATGAAGATAGAGCACATGTATAAGCCCAACAATTTAAGTCTTATTCGCAGGATTCTTTGCTACTTACAGTGTTTTATGCTGTTTACTGTGTTCTCGTTTTCCTTACTAATACATTCTTTGCTGGTGCTTTTCTGAAAATTCATTGAAGACATAAGCTTTTACTCACCAGCAATTTATACTCTGTTGTTGTGACCCTTGACCTTGCTTCAGAGGCAAGTCTGAAGCTAGGAAGACCAAGAGTAAATAAATAATATTGTCTCAAAATAGTTTAATGATAAAGCTAAGCAGAAATAATGTTTGTACATGAAGAGGATGTTTTCCTGCTCCCTCCTCATCTGCTGTCTCTCTTCCTGCTCAAGACCACATGTTCTCTTCTCTTGCCTATGGCCAGCACTGATGCTTGCCAGACAGCTGGATTGATTCAGCTTGCCCATCTTTTCAGTAACCATTTCTCTCTCATTGTCAAGCTGGTTTCTGGTGTATTGAACTCCATTTGTTCAGCAAGGTGGGTGATGGCTATCCAGTTTTGGACAAGACTCGTGGTGGCAAACAGTTATAGGAGCAGGTGACAGAGATGAATAGAATAAGACATAAGTCTGTACCGTATCATGTGACTTAAGCCTTGATGTTTCCTCGTGAATCTATGTGGTTTAATAGCCACAGTTTAATTTCCTACATGTAATGTTTTTTATTTGCTAAATAAGCTAAAGAAACACAGAGAATTCCATCCATACACCACACATAAAATTTTGATGTTTGTCTGTCTACACATCTCTTTAGTAATTCTTATTTTCATTTTCTCTTTTTATGTGCATCAATATAGGAATTTATTATTAATTTATTGTAGCATTGTTGAATATAATTATCTTTCTAAGGGAAAACAAAGATAATTTGAAAAAGTATTAGTATTTTAGTAACTTTAAGTAAGCTTTCAGCTTGATTGAAAAAATGAAAAGATTAGTGGGGTGTGAGTTTAAGAGTTACCCAGCATGAGCTTATATAGGTAGCTTAGAGTATCCTGCAGTTTTTTTCCCAGGTGGAGTTTGATGCTGGTTGAAATATTCATGTATAGTAAAATGGTGTTTCTAGGACCTGTGAGAAGCAACTGAGGTAAGAATTTCTGTGAGTAAGCCATTTTCTGCTGGTGTAGGTTTGCTGACCACTTGGAGGTGATACAAAGGGAACTTGTATCTGGAGCTACAGATATTGTAGTTTAATGTCAGCAAGGAGCCCAGAAGTGCTCCTAAATCAGGTCTGAATTGACAAGTTTCACTGTGACCATAAATTCTTTTAAATGTGCTTCCTTTTTCTTTTCCTCCTCCTTGCTCAGCTGATCTTCCCAAGCAATGGAATATTTTTCAAACAAGTATGTGACTCATAGTATAAGTGTTCTTTTGCTGATACTCGAATTCGCATTATGTGATCAGTGCACCCAGATATTGCAAATGTATGGCAGCTGTTAGAATTCGTCTCCTTGTGATGCCTTAACATAAGCCCTTTAAGTTGTCAAATGGTTCAGTCTGGATTTTTATTTATCTTAAAACTCCCCACTTGCCCCACATTTCAGAAGAGTTTAAAACATTTCAATTTTCAAATTATTCCATTTTATGAAGTAAATCATGTTCCTTGTCTGAAATTCCAAGCTTTGTATTTTACTTGTGTTACTTTTCCTTAGGAGCCTAACTTTTCCTTAGGAGTTTTTACATTATCCAAAGATAGATAATGTGTGGGAAAAGGTTATCAGTTGAGGTTATTTGTATTTGTGTATCTTTAAAGCGAATTCAATGCCTCTAGATTAATTTTTTTTCTTATCATTTGCTCTCAGTTTTTTAATCTGCTTTGAATGTTTTTAATTAATTTGTTTGGCTTGGGATGTTCTTGTGATATTAACAGAACATGGTGATTCTGTGCTTTCACATTCCTTTCTGCATTGTGTATGAAAACTAGAGCAATGCACAAGTCTTATCTCTGAGCTCACTTGGATGTAGTGATAATTTAATGACTAAGTAATCCAACTTTGGAAATTACTAATAAACAGTTATTTCTGTATTTTAAAACCATGCCAGAGTATTGTTCAGAGAGAATAATCAAGCACAGATTTCTTTTACTTTTTGTGCAGAATAAAAAGCCATGTCCTTGTGCTCTTCAGATGCTGTATAAAAAGCTGACTATGAATCTTTCTATTCCAAACCAGCATTTTTTATCACTTCCTCCAACTTTCCATCAATTATAGTCTATGTTTTATGTCCTTCTCCTGCTCTTACATGGTATCTACAGGTGCTGTCATCAAAATACCAATTTAATCCCATACAGGTAAATTAAAACTGCATGTCAAAACTTCTTGGCTACCTCTTCTTCTTCTCATTTTGTGTTTTCCTTGGGGTAGACATTTGTCATTCTTCTCTTTCTCCCAGGTACTTTTCATAGACTGTATGATATAGTTACGGTATATATTGCACTTTCTAAGGTATACATTCATTTGTGAGAGAACTTTCTAATGAATATCAAAATATCAGTATTTATTAGTTGATTTTCATATTATTCTTATAACAGTTAACAATGTACTTGGTGACTGCATGTGAAATTTTATTGTTTGAGCCTCAAAGGACTAATATCTTATCTGAACTGCAATTCTAACAGTCTTAATGAGCAGCAGAAAGTGTTATGGTTTAGAAAGGTGGATGGTAAAACAATAATCACAAGGTGACTCATTGCTCTTAAATCACCTTAAAATGAAAAATAGTCAATACTGTAACTCTGGATGTCTAGTATTCAGTGAACAATAATTAAAGGAAAGAATATGGGGCATTGAGACTTTTTTTCAATTTTCATCACAGTATTATCTGCAATTTCCAATAATGGATCAGTCCGTACATAATATTTTCTTGACAGAGTTTCTTCAACAGAGTCCCATATCCAGTGCTGCCCAAAATTATCTCCTTACACATACTGTATTTGTGGATATTAAAAAAATGTGTGTGAAGACTGGTTTTACTCTTTTCCTTAAGGATTAGTTTTTAATTACTAACAGAAATTATACAGCTGTTAATATTTTTATTATACAACTGTGGAGGATTACATGGGAGATGCATTGCTAAAATTGTAACAGGACCTAGTCCTCTTACAGTTACATCATTGTAAACATGAAGAACAGATTTTAAGAAATTAGCTTCAGCTGCAAAACCATGTACCTGCAGAACACAGGTATTCATATTTTAAAAAATCACAGACGAGGACTGACATTGTATATGATCTCCCTAAACTAGTTGGCCACAGAAGGACAATGAAAACAAATTTAATTCAGGAAATACACAGTCCCCTTTTTCTGCTGAACAAATAAAGCATTTCATTGACTTCCATATGGTTTTGTGGTTCCCCTTCCCCCCTTACTTTCATTTAAAAGAAGACGGCTTTTATGGAATTTCCGGGTTTATTGCTGTCTTTTTAAAAAATGAAAAGCAATTATTACGAAGGAAAAGTGTAACAGGAAAACAGATCCGAATACTCTGAGCCCGAGTGCTGGTGGCTCTATTTGAATAAAAACAAACCCCAAACCTTCCTGTGGCCACAGTCTCATGCCTGCTTTTGCTTGAGCATTGTTTAAACTCCGAGGTTACTGTGAGTACTGTAAAACAAATGATGCCAAAAGTGAAATGACAGCATACTTTTCTCTGAAAAAAAATTGCTCCCCACTGTTGTTAGAATCTTCCCACCCCCTGTCAGTCAGTTAATGGCACAGAATAGTTAAAAGTGCATTAGGATGCTAGCAGGCTTCATATCAGATGACAAATGGCTTTAGTGACTTCTCCAGTAATAACGAAATTCCTCTAACATATTTATTGGGCTTTTGCAAACTGTTATTTTTGCCCTCTCGTGCTTTCAAGAGTTTAAAGTGTATGCTTGCCTAGTTCTGCTTCCTTTTCCAGTCTTCATTTCTTCTCCTTAAGGGTGACTTTTACCCCCTCAGGCTGATTTGTTCATCTGAAGTTCCCACACAGCCCTTTACAACATTTCAGTTGCCCATAATATGCTTTTTGACTTCAGATAGTGTTTGATGCTGCAGGTAATCTACATTCAGAGGAAAATCAGAAATTATGGTGTCAAATAATTGTGATATTATATGAATATCTTTCATATAACCAGAGAACACTTTTTATTGTGAGTGTTTTCTTTATGAAAACAATAAATACTTTTGAGAAAGGAGCCTTTCTGTGAAGGCTACTTCACTTAGGCAATTGTTTCATTAATTGGCCTGTTTTATAGTTGTTTGAGAAACTTGAAGAAATGCTATTTTTAGAATATGGGTTGTGGTCTGCTGGGACTGACAGAAAACTATAACTTTGTGTTTTGGATGGAAAAAACCACCAGACCCTACATGTTAAATGCTTAAAACAATTAATAAAATAATCTTGCTGAACTATGGATTATACTTTGGGACTGTGTTACTCTGTTTCTGAGTGCTATAACATCCATGCCAGAGACCCCATAGCAAAGGGGGGTGCAGTTTCCTCCAGCTCAGAGGCCTGGGCTGGGGCTCCGCTGAGCCTGCCCAGCAGCTGCAGGGTGCTTCTGCCACATCTGGCTTCTGACTCAAGGGCTTATTTATTATTGTTCCTCCTTCCAGCCAGCTAGTTAGCACACTGGACCATTCGTATGTTGTGGATTTAAATTCTGATTCCATGTCTTTTTCCGGCAGAGGTTTTGTAACTGCAAACAGATGATGCACACGCCACAGTTAATAGTCAGGTCCTGGAGGTGAGACATCTGATCATGTAGGCTCACTGAGGTTCTGCACACAACTGTCCTATGGTGGGATGAGGGGTTTCTGAGAGACTTTCTGAGAGACTAGAGTCTCTCACTGACTTTACAGTTTCATGATATCCACCCTTTGAAATACACTGCAGAAAGGCAACAAGAACCCTATAATCTGTCTCTTTATTTCCAGGGAGGAGATAGTCGACCTTCCCCATACATGCTGTAAAACCTCCCAAGAGAAATAAAGCTGAAGTAACGCTTCTGAGCAAATTTTTAGAGTGGTCTATGGACCTAGAATCTAGGGCTCAATGAAATTCAGTGCCAATCTACCAGATATATAAAAAGACGTAAGGATGATGGATCATCTCTGTTCATCACAAGGCCTTGTTTTCAGCTGTTTATAGCTTTGACAACTTTAAATATATGGGCTAACACTTTTAAGGCAAGTATTTTCTTTAAGTAGAAGTTTTAGAAGAATAGTAATTGAATTATATTTCATTTATTTAAAAGAATGAAGATGAAATGGAGATAGGCACTATGGTGCTGGATAAAATGAGGAGTCTTATGACTGTTTCACTATGAAGCTATGACAACTCTGTTTCGGAGCAGAGTCTTCAAATTTGGCAACGGAATGCTGGAGGGTCAGCAAAATGCTTTTCACTCCTTCCCTGTGAAAAATATTCTGAAATTTGAACAGGATGTGAGCATTGGAAAGTCTCAGTTCACACAAGCTTTCTACACTTGGAGATTAGAAAATAAACCACCCGTAATTATACTTGTACTGAACACACTCCAATTCTTGGCCTTGCCTTTCCCAGCAACCAGAGGTCACTGTAAGACCGGACACGGGCACTGAGAAAATTAAGGCTTTGCCCTGAGCAACAGGATTTATCTTCCTCAGGCCTGGGTGACATTTGGGGCAAACAGCATCAATGAAATAATAAAGGGGTTGTAGTTTAGAGCTCTGCTGAGAAGGGAAACTGAGTTTAGGAGAAAGCTGGGGCTAAAGAAATGGGTAAGTGAGAAAAAAAAAAGTGGTCTTGAAACTCAGATGAGAAGTCAGAAGAAGTGCCACTGGTGAGAATTAAGTTATGATGTTGATCTTAGCCCTTTATAGTAGAGCCATACCAGGAGTGGAAAAGGAAGCAGTCAAAACTAAGTTTAGAGAACCTTAATTTGGTAGAATAAATGTCCTCAGAGCCCACGATATTTGGGTAAACTAAGAAATTGCTAAGAATCCTTATTAGTGAACTGGAGACTGAACTGTAAAAAACAAGGCGGCTGTCTGAGGCACGAAAGACTGGGAAGGCATTAACTATGGCTCTCCGTGGTGCCTGGCTACTGTCACCTGAGCAGCTCAGAAGCCTTCCAGTCTGCTGAACTGGCACTGCTGCTCTGGGAAGTGCCCCTGTCCCTGCTCCTGGGTGTTGCTCCTCCTCACCCATCAAGCACAGGACCCTTCTTTATACCGTCAATGGAGTTTCTCCGCTAAGGTGATAAGAACATTCTGCAATAGAACGAAAAGGATGAGTAGATTTTTCCAACCATCAGACTGAAGTCCTAGCTAGGCTTTGTAGGTTTCTTCTTAGTCATGTTGCTCTTAAAATTTGTGAGGGAAAACAATGCAATTTAAAAAAAAAATTATTGTACAGATAATTTTTCATTGGCTTCAGGCATAGTGTTGACACTATTTCGTAATTAAATATAAATCTGGTTCACCCAGCTATTTCTCTACTAACACATTAAATAATCCAGTGCTTCACAGTTTGGCCACATAGCTATAGAGCTCAAAACATCATAAAACTTTTCCCCTTTATATAGTAATTGCCTTCACTTGTAAGTGGTCAGTACATCTGGCTATAAGGACCAACCTCTAGTGCCAAATACTGAGATCAGAATACATGCACACTTTCTTTACTACCTTGCTGTATTGCAGAAACAGTTTATTTTCCCCTCAGAAAAGGTAGATGTTGATTTTACACAGCAGAGTATTTTGACTACTATGTTTAAGTTTGTGCATAAGTCATGAATAATTTGCCTTTCAGTTAACCTCATTCACTGTGTGAATATTGCAAACATTTTCTTTTGTAAACTGTGCATTTGCAAGAAGATCTTGAGGCCCCTGTTGGGATTCATTTCCATGTAGATAGTAGTGATTCAGAAGAGTGTAAAAATAGGGTAGCTCACAGAGCTGTCTCTGCATAAAACACCACTGGGATTGTATCTTGTAAGGAAAGGGGAGGACTTGCAGAAAAATAAAAGCTCCCTTATGGCTATTTAAATCACAATTTTTGCCCTAGTCTTACTTCATTTTCTAAATGCTCTTTTCTACTGTCGGGTGCCTAACACTTGCTGAAGAGTGAGTGAGATTCATTTTTTTTCTTGCTTTGCATTTTTCTTACTCCTGTGCTCTTTACACACATTTCTCTCACTTCATTGCCCAGGGCTCCACCTCCACTTCCCACCTCCTACCTGCTGGAGGAAAAGAGGATCCAGTTTTCATAGTTTTCTGTCTATTGGCTGAAAGTCAAAAGTACCAGTCACAGCATGTCTCCTAGTTCAGAAGTAAGGAAGAGCTGCAAGGATGAACAGCTGCTTTGGAGGGAAGGGAGGTGCTTTAAAGGCCAAATTTGTAAATAATTTAGGTTTTTCTGCAGCAGTTGATTTCAGGCAGCCATTCTCCAGGCGATTGGAGCTCTCGCCTTCACAAAATAAATCACCCTTTTTCTTCATTTAAGAAAGAAAGAGTTGATGAGATTTTATTTTTTTTGTGTTGTTGATAAACAGCTTCAGTGGTGGTGATTTCTTGGATGGTATACCAGCTGGTCTTTTAGATCTAGGACAGGCACCAGTGCTATGGAAGAGGAGGATTTTCTCAGAGTGTGACAGCTTCAGAAGTTTCTTTTTCAGGAAGCTTACTGTTTAAGAAGGAGTGCAGTTGTTGTCCTTCTGCCTTTTCCCCCTTGCCTGTGTGGCACTGGCTCAACAGAGTGATCAGCAGAATTTCAGTATGTTACTTTTTTGTGACAGACTGTAGAATAAGATATATTTTTAATTAGATTACATACTGATGTGAATCAAATCCTGTTCTGGCTTCAACTGTCAGTATTTTCAAATAATAAAGTACTTTCAGTGCCAAGCCACTCATGATACGAGGATTTGAAGAGTGAAATTTCAAAAGATGAGGAGCATGGTTGGAAAAGCTATGGACAGTCTTTCTCAAGAGGGCAAAATATCATTTAAATAGAGTTGAAAATTAATCCAAAAGAAGTGAGGAAAAATGTGAATTAGATTGGGCAGATCATTTGAGAAGATTAATGTGCTAAAGAATACGTGGTGATTATTCCTGTAAGAAATAGAAAAAAAATGTAAGTAGAAGCCTCTTAGCTGGAAATATGTTATACACTTAAGTTCCAACAAGATAGGTATGAACTAGCCTCCTTCCAAGATCAACACGGACCAAGAGGAGGACCTTTTGGACTGTGCAGAAAATAAGATGTTTGGTGTTTTCTTATATTTATCATATTAACACTGAAAACTGCCTCCTAAGCAGGCCAAGTAAGCTGTAGAGTCTTGTCTGCATGACTTGAGTCATAAAACACCTTGACTCAATGCCTAAAGTGAAACTGATGTTCAGTGTGCTGGTGATGTGCAGTGAATGTTGTCTACTCTAGTCACCTATGTTAGTGCCCCATGCATGCCCAAATGCTGCTGTCCTTGGCAAGGTAGACACCCCATCCCAGTGACCTGACTCAGTACTTGTACATTTTGTTGTACTTTGACATGCAGATTAGTACTTGTGCACCAGCAAAGCATGAAAATATCGCAGCTGGAGGCTAGGATTCACTCCCTGAGGGACTGGGCGTTTGCCCTTCAACAGTATTTCCAGGGTGATAAAGTTTATTAGAGTGTACCCGCACTTACAGAGTAGGCATGTCTGGTGTTCTCCTAACGATGTCTTTTTCTATCAAACTGCAATGTCCTCTCTTGTAGATGGATCTTATATTATCTAAAGCAAAAAATATCTTTTATTCCTTATTTATGTAGCTGCATTGAAGATCCTGTAGTGTAGGAGGACTTCTTGAGGCTGTAGTACTTTAATTAGTAACATACACAGTACTTTGTTTAGCTGCTCTAGAATATTTTTGAATCTCTGCGATGTGGGAGTGTTATAGTTTAAATCATTACAGCTGCTGTTATTTCTGAAATGCATTTCAGGGGCAGTGCAGTAGTTGAAACTCTCTTGATGTTTCTCTTCATTGGTGGTGCTGCACTGGCTCTGAGAGCCATTTGGGGAATGTAACAGGTGCCAAAAGGAAAGGACTTGCTGGTGGAATTGCAGAGATTGGGCAGGCTACTGGGAGAGAGAGGTAATTTTTTTGGTGTAAATTTCAGATATTAGAAGTGGATTTCGTTTCATTAACAATTTTCCTTCTCCTTACTAAGCTGAGATACTTTGGGCTATCACTTGTTCTTCTTTGGGAGACAAAATACCGAGTTTTTACTTTTGTCAGCGTTTTAAAAATCTTGATTTGCACTACAGTATGCTGAGGAAAGAATTTGAAGCTCATGTAAGACTGTATAAGCTGGCAGAAAAGAAATAATGTAATCAGCACCAAATGGGTTTTCTCCCATGTTAGTTATTTTTTCAGTGTTTCTAGCATAGGTTCCTGAAGTTTTACTTTGAAAACAGGATGTGACTATTACCTGAATGCTGTGAGCTTTCCCCAGGCTCTGTTTGCTGTTTTGCTCCCTCCCCAGCACCTCTCCTTTGTCAGCTCAGTGCATCTGAGGGGCTGCCTAAGCTGAAGGGGCTGCCTAAGTTGAGCTCTCAAGCTGCTCTCACTGGAGCTCAGGCTTTCCTTTGCCTTCAACTTCCGCACAATTAAAATGAATGATACACCTTGATGCTTAAAAGGGGCAGGCTGTTCCTGGGAAGGCATGGGCGAGCTGAGTATGTTCAGATGGTTCCACAGGTTTCCAAGCAGAGGACATGGGTCCTGCCCTTAAATTAAAGCTCTTCTGCTGCCAGTGCAAAGTGATGAGAAAGGCTCAGGAGTTTTGCAGCAGCAGCAGCTGCTTAAGGAGATGTGTCTTTCAGCTGTGTGAGGAATCTCTACCAGTCAGGAGCTGATTGATGCAGTGTGGAGGCTTTTGGGACAAATGGCTGATAGGATGAGAGGCAGAGTGGACTAAAAGCACATACAGAGTGTTATCAGTTTGCTCCAACCAACATCTGGCCTGCTTTGAATGGTGTTTGAATGCATCCATTGTATAAAATAGGACTAATTTTTTCATTAAAAACACATTCCTGGCATAGTGGCCTAGTTTCCTCCCCCTGTTCTGATTTCCTTACTGAACTCTGAAGCTGGTGGTGTGGGTGGGACGAGATGTTGCTTTTCTTACCCATGTACGCATGATATTTTTAACTTATTTTTTCAGTTCTGGTTAATGCATTTTGGTTTTTTTTCCCTTAGTTGACAGGTATTTTGATGATACTACAGTTTCATGAGTCTAAGTCAAGTGAGGGTCAAAAATGTAATATATTCCTGATATTTCTAGAGCAGGATTTTCAGCTCAGTCTTTGCTGCAGTTCTTTGGATTTCCATCATATTTTGGGAGAATAAAAATAACATATTTGCCTGTTATTACCTGTATAGCATATATTTCCTCATAACCAATGAAAATGAAATAGTATTTTTTCTGTATTTGAATATGCCATAGTATTTGAGACTCTCAAGCATCATACACTGTCTACTTTGGTAGCAAGTTAAACAGGCAGACCTGTGAACAAGTTCAAAGACTGAGGAGGGATTTTTAGTTGATAGACCAGCTAGCCAGTAGCTTTTCTCACATTTTTTTGTAGTGTAGTTTTTGTCACATTTTTGCCAAATTTTTCCTTGGAAAATTTTCATGATCTCCAATCTAACAGCATCGCAGTAATCAGGAATACAGAAAAAGCAAAGTAGACTGGAGTCTGCCTCTGCCTAATGGCAAAACATTGTTCCCTATTAGTTGATAGCAACTACATATGTAAGCCAGGAAAGGTTTTGAAACAGAAATCTTTAAATAGCTTGTACTGATTATCAGAGTGTTTTTACTTATTTTGTTGTTAAAAACATAATGCAAGACTGTTGAATTCCCATCACCAATATGCAAATTTGAAATATGCTTCCTATTAAACACACTCTTATGTGATACTTCAGAATCAGAGATCGGGTGATTTTACAGTGATCCTTTCATGATGTGAGTCTGATTTCTTGCTTCACATTCTGATCTGGTTTGGGACAGTTTTTCCCTTCTCTGGCTGCTCTGTATTCATATTGACTTTTTCTAAGCAGAGAATCAGGTGCTCTTCTAAATTTTAACATCATCTTAAAGAGTCTGGCTTGCAGTATGTCCTGGGAGGTTTGTAATAGATTTATTAATATACCATTTATGTACTTTTATTAATTCTTTTAGTCTTGTGGAACAAAGTTGATGATCTCATTTTATACTTGTTTTGATGTGATGCAAAAAGAAATGTTCCACATTGAAAATAAAATAGACTTTTTAATAGGGTGACATGAATTATATCTGGATTGTTTAAGTTGCAAGGGAAAATACATGCTGTTGGCCTAAGGCACCTGTTTAGAATACACTGTGGCTCTGGCCTGCTTATGGATGCCACATATTTTGTTTACATAAAGTTTTGCTTGAAAGAGTCCCTTTAGAGTTTATAAAGTTTTATAACCACCTGTGACTTCCAAGTGCAAAATTATTTGACCAAAAGTGCCCTTGAAGCAATAGTGAATGAGAATGTGGGGACATTCAGGAGAATGAGAGTCTGGCAACAAGTGGAATTGCGGCTGTACAGGGGATATCAATGATTTAAAAATAAAATTGAGGGCAGGAAAAGCTGCACATCAACAAAACTCAGTAGGAAGTTGCTGCTTCCTGTTGGTATGTCTTGGGATAGTAGTGCCATTCTTTCCTCCAGTCTGAAAAGCTTTAGTGGTCAGTGTAAGTGGATGTCAACATAGCCTACTTCTCCTTGGCTGTAAGCAATCCAATGTAGTTCTTACCCCATGTGAAACACCCTGCAATTGAAATTATTTATAGAGTCCAGATTTTACCAAAAAACCTTTCCAAATTCTTTCTGCCAAAAATCCAAGTGAAGAAAACACACTACTCCCATAATACTCTAGGATGCTACTCAGTAGTGGCTTTTATCATAATCCTTCCAGTTTTCACTTGAGATGTTTGAGTGACTCTTTCAAGAAACAACCACAAATTGTATGCAGTTTTCTTTTACACTGTGTAACAAACAAACACACAATAAGTATCCTGCAGCTCCTGTTTGTCTACAAAGGTAGTAATTTTTAAATGCTTGTAGCAGTTTTTCCTTGTGTAAATAAAATGTGTGCCTAGAAACAAATGTTCTAGGAAACCAGGCTGGGAACATTTCTCTCACTAAATTACTGATTTGTTCAAAAAGTTGGTGTTGATATTTGAATTGATCAGAGCTTATCACACTGATAATTCCCTTCCCTTTCTTTCACAAGGATTAACATTAAAATAAAGCCCACCAGCAGCTTTAGTTCTGTATGTGTGGACTGTTTAAATGGAACTCAAAACACCACATCGAAGTATGACCCTTTTCCTCAGTATTTTTCCCCAGTGCTGGACTCTTAAGGTTGCATTACTGTCTAGCCAGATGAGTAATGATACATGGAGTTTAGGTCAGACTTGGGAGGATTCAGAGCAGCACTTCCACCAGGTAAGATGGTTGTCATTCAATGAGGGCCCTGGCGGAGACACTCAGTCTGCTGGGCCATGGAGAACCATGACTGCGGGTAGGTGAGGTAGATCAGCTGTAACTGGGGATAGCTTCAGCCCCTTCCTTCATGAGAACTGTAGGACAATTCAGTCAGCTGGCACAAGGTGAAGCATTTTTAAGCTACATTAATTAATGCCAAAATATTGGCCTGATACAGAGCTGGCTCAGGATCAGAGGAGAATGAAAGCAATTTATTGTGTTCATCTGTATGTGCTCTGTGTATGTCATATAAATGTATTAATAGTGCTTGACATATTTATTTTTTATATTGAAAGGATGGATGGCTCTAGACTGAGTTACTGCTGTTACTTTATTTCTCATATTTAGTTTTTTTTATTTCCATGGATGGAATAAACTGAATTTTCTAGAAGCAGTTGACTGCATTTCTATGCTCTGTCAAGTTATTAGGCATTTGTTTAGATATACGTTCTCACTTCTCTCCCCACATCACCTCTTTCAGTGAGATAAACCCCCAAATAGAGGTCTTTCCATATCATGAAATTCTGTTCTCAACATCTTTTTCTGTAGTTTTATTTCCAGCCTTCAGTTCCTACTAAATATGTGATCACTTATTTGAATGTGTGATCATCTTGTTTGTAGCAATGTATGTGCCAGGCCTGGGATACTTTTTGGTTGTGCAGGTAGAAAAACAAAAAGGAGACAGTGAGATAGTGAGATACAGATGTTTATCCATATCCATATTCCAGGAGGGTGGCCCTCCTGGGATATTTGCGTCTCCATAAGCTCCTGCTTTGCAAATTCCTGCTGTCCTTTTGCAGGAGCAAGTCAATACAGAACAGATGTACCCCATTTAGTCTTGCTCCAGTAGAAATCAACAGATAAATTAGCAAAGATTGCACTAAAACTGTGAGGAACAGCATCTGCTGTGCACTTTTTCTACAGACCCTCCTATTCCACTTTTTCAACCAGATGCTCCAGAGTCAGCCACAGAATTTGAGTTTAAAGATTGTCATGCACTACATTTGGGATTAGTCTCACTATTTTTCGTCCTCCAAAAAATAGGAATTAAACTTCAGAGAGGAATTCATTCTTTTTGTATTAGGCTCCTGTCCTGCTTGGGTTAAACTGCTTCACAGTTTCTCTTGGTGCAGACTGTTGACGGAGCCTAGATGCCTATCTCAGGCTGGATGCCTGCATTTTGGAGGAAAATATCTGGTTCCTAAATACTACCAGCTTTAGTGATCAGCCATATTTATTTCCATATCAGACAAACTGGTATGGAATATGCATATAAGTATAAATAAATTAAATATGCATATATAATCGACTAAACAAAAATCAGAAATACTGCAGCATAGTTACACAAGGTTGTTATATTATATATTATTTGATATATTCTGTTGCAACTAGTAGGTGCATTTATTGCTCTGAGCCCCTCAGGCGTGGGAGCAGCAGAGGTCACAGAACTGAGCTGGGAGTGTGTGCCACTGTGGGATGCAGCCCTGCTTTTCCATAGGTGTCTTCCTGTGTAAATGCCGGCTGTTAGTGCTCTCCTGCATCCTGTGTGTCACTGAGCTGTGGGATGAGTGACTCGCATGATGTGGGGGCGGGAGGTGACGCTCCTTCTCCAGCAGGGTTAGTCACAGCACGTCCTGCACATCAGTGCTTTCCCCGACTCACCCGGTGGCCTCAGGGCCACCCCCTGTCCCGAGAGCTCCCTTCTCAGGTTTTGCTGGGCTTCTGGGGGCGCTGGGCTTCGTCTGCCTGCCTTGAACTGATCTGGATGCCTGGCAAAGATGACGGTGTTAGAGAAAGCAGTTCACTCCACCTAATTCCACATGAAAAAGGATTAGGGCAGAACAACGTTTTGAACGGCATTAGTGAAGCAATTGAGCCAGCATAGAAACAAGCCAGCTTTCCAAGTATCTGCAAACAAGACAGAGCATCAGATACTCATTAGTACCATAAGCTTACAATAAGCTGTGATGAACACTTCAATTTGCTCAGCAGTGCCAAGGGGGGATGTGGTTGGTTGCTTTGTTTGTTTGTTTGTTTAGCTCCAGGCCCTACTTCTTACCCTAAATGCAACAATTCTTCTGTTTATATGTTGTCTTCAGTGGAGATATTTCTGCTTTCTTGTGGTACAGGTAGGGGGAGGCCAAACCCTAGAAATCGGAAATTCTAATTTCATTAGAAAGATCCAGCTGAAAACAGATGAATGTGTTTTAACTCCTTTGTGAGGAGAGGAATGTTATTTATTTTTTGCATCAGTATATGCTGCAGTTGGATGTTCTTGAGGGAAGTGAAGAGGTTCTTGCCTGTACTTGATGTCATGACATTGGGTGTCCTGCTAGCAAACAGATTTACTGAAGCACATTCCTAACCCTTTGTCTTGAATAGCTAGTAAAAATTCAGATTTTAGTAGGCTATTCCTGGCAAAAGGGAAAAAAAAGAATAATTTTTAAATCCCATTTTCTACCTTACATGAACTTAGGACACCTTTCTATCTTATAAGGGAAAATACTCAAATAATCCAGGCCAATCTCCTTGCCTATATCCCAAGATTATTTTAGCCACAATCTTAACATGAAGTGTTTAGTTATTCTGCACATTGATACTATTGAGGTTATTCTGTGATTTTGGGGTTTTTGTCTGCAGTGATTTTTCTGACCCTGAGTTTTGTCTCTGCTCCTTCTAGTCAGCCTATTTTTCTTTGTATATCATCTCAACAAAAACAATTTTCACAAAGTCATTCTGCCGGATTTATTTCAATATCTGAAAACCTTACATTTGCCTTTGCTCCCAGCAAAACGCCATGCCTAGCTGTCTCACCTTATCTCTAAATTTAGATATATCTTCACAGAGACAACTTAAAAGATATCAACCTTGTCTCCTAAGGGAAGAAGCAGTAATGAAAAATATGATATAAGAATATTTTATGAAAGGAAAAATTCCTTCTTTCCTAATTGTTTTCTTCCTTAGTTCTCAATATTTGATGTCATATGAAATATTCCCTCCTTATTTTAAGATTTACAACACATCATATAGCAGACCTACATGAATCAGTGGACTGTTTTTAAGGCATCTGTGAAAAGTAGTTGAAAAAATGCTTATGGTAAGTCAATTTAAACTGCTATATGGAAGATAAAACAATTCTGCAGGAAGATGTTTTGAGGCCAGCAAAGTTTTTGACAGCCACTCATGTTCTGGCTTCAAGGTAGAACCATATACAAGGTCTGTCAAGAATATGACAAGAAGTGATGGCAAAAAAGATTTTTCATGCACAAAGAGGAGAAGTAACTATATGGAAATATTTTCTGTCTTTGCCCTCTTCAGGCTGAGGGCAATTTAATCTTCCAAAGATGAGTATAGAGAGTAAGATTAAAGGGCATCTTAAAGCTTAAAAATTATGATGCTAGAAAGTAGAAGCATCAGTAAGAGCTTGTAGGTACAGAAAGACAAAAATAGGATAAACACTAATTTTGAAAGGTTGCTGTTTTAAGGGACAGAGCACTTCCAGTCAGCTTAAACAGGAGAGGTGGATACGGAGGCCCTGCATCTCCTGGATCCACATGAACTGCTTCAGGGTTTAAGAGAGCATTTCTGCTTCAAGGGGCCTGTGGGCAGGTTTGGAGTGGACTAAGCCATGTTGTGTCTGTCATGGCTCTCTAAAAACTCCACAGTCACAGTGAGAGGAGAAAAGACGCCAGCTCCTTCCAGCCAGGAACAGAGAACAGACTAAAGTGACTTTATAAATGCTTTCAAGGAACATTGAAAACAGACAATGGGGAAAAAAAACCAGCCCTGTTTGTTGCTTTAAGCCTTTGTTCTGCCTCCTGACTTAAGGTGGATAAATACATGAAGTTTGTTTAGAAGTGTTTGGGTTTCCCTGTAAATGCTGATTCTGAAAGCTTTCCACAAAAAAAGGTTCCCTTTTGCCAAAGTCAGGTGGTCTGGTCAGTTGAAAAAACAACATAAGAAACTGAGCAAGCCATAGCTACTTTGAGGTATTTGCACTGCCTGTTCCCATGAAGGGCACCAAGAGGGATGTGTACATAGCTCAGGATTAACACAAATCTACAGGTTGTGCCTCAACATCATGCCTTCCCTAATTTTTGTTGCCTCTCTTCACATGATTTTGCTATTCATTTAGTTGTTAGATTCTTTGTGAACTCTGCTTATATAGTGTATATTCAATGACTGGAATATATACAGCTAAAACCATTAGATGATAACCACACTATCTACCTGTGGATTTAAGAAATTTTCTCAATTCTTGGCTTTCTTCCTGTGTCTTTAGGGTCAATCCATCCTAATGCACACTGTAGGTTTTCTGGTTGTGTGCTTTTAAAAAAAAAGTTTTACCTAGTAACTGCTGAAGGACATGCGTGAACCTCTCATGTAAACTGGAATGCCCAATAAACCTGTAAATATTTGTTTTGCAAAGAATGGACAATATGCAAATACATGTGCATGCTATTTTTTTTAAATAACCTTTGCTTCACATCAGGTACATTCAGATGGGTTCCTTATGCTATGGGCAGTTTGTTGGTTGAACATCATCTCAAGGCCTGATTATGCTATATTGTCTTGTGCCCTCTGTATCACTCTGGCTGTTGTGTGATTGGAATTTGGAGCATTCTAACACAATTAATTGAAATATATTGTTCTTAAAATAATTATTTACAGAAATGTGTTGCACCACTGAATATCACTGTGAGCATTTCAAATACCATTTTTAGGATGTATTATTTTTTAATGGCTTACAATACAGGACACTTTCTCATCTGTGTGCTAATATACATCTTTTACTGTGGTATTTTCAGACATTTTAGAGTGTTCCTTTGGAATTCAAATGCTGGAAGCTTGTTAGACATGGAACAAAGTCACCTAGTTTGCACTGTGGTATAAACAGTTGCTTATAAGAGAATGCTTCTGTGGATTAGAAGTTGAAGGAATACAGTACATTAATCTACACAATAAATTATATATATGTATGTATATATATATGTATATATATACACATGTATATATATTTAAATTATGACGAGGCACATTTAATCTATCTAGCTGAGCTGGGATTTTTTACTGTAAAACCAAAAACTAGAGAACCCATTTGCCCACTTTCATTCTTCTTTAATATATGGAACATCTTTTTTCGGTCAAAGAGACACAGATGAAACTTAAGTAGTTCAGCAGACTCTAGATCAGAGCTTGAGACTTAAAAGAGTTTTACTGCTGTGACTCAAGAATAATTATTAGGCAGATAATGCCAATACCGTTATGACCTGTAACAAGATAATGACAGTAACATAAAATGAAGCATTGGTGTAAGTATGAGATTTTATCCTGATAGCGAAGTAACATTAAACTGTCCAGGGAAGGTGAGAACAAAGCCATCTGGTGCAATGTTTGAGAAGCCTCTCTGTGGGACTGAACAACTTGAGAGGTATACCAGTTTCATAGAAGTTCAGACTTCACTTTCCACTCTAGACTGAAGTTCCCAAAGGCATAAATTCTTTAAAAAAAAAATGCATTAGGTTTCTTTATATTCTCAGCAAGTTCCTCCAAAGCATTTGTCCTTACATTTACATCAAAATGAGAGACATTCAGCAAGTGCTATTAAAAAAATGCAATCCTCTCTTATCAGGGACCTTCAAGAACAACTATAAGAATTTAAGGAAAAACTTGCTTGAAGGACTATTCTGTTTCATACTTATGCACTAAGTAATGTAGGAAATGGCTGGACTTTTAACAAAGGATATCCTTTGTACAGTAATTCCTGAAATATGACCTTCCCTCCTCCCCCAAAGAATTTATGTTCCTATGACCTATCTCACTTGCATTTTAGGTGTCTATATCTATCATTCTCATCCTCAGAACTCCCACTCAGCAGCTGTCTATTTTGGCAGTGCTCATGTTCCGTCCACAGCCATTCCAGGTTTTTACATTAAGGATCTGTACAGACATGAAATTGTACCTCTGAGAATGCTCAGAAGCTGCGTTGGCTTCGCAGAGTAAAGTATCTTGCCAGCAAGGTTTATTTAAAGGGCAGGTGAAATAAGCACCTGCCTACTTTAACAAAATTTATACCTGGCAACAAAGCTCTAACACTTGCCTGTGTTTCAGAATGAAATATTTATTATTCATCAGCAATGAGTATTTCCTTTTTCAATTAAAAAAAAAAAGCTAGCATGTTTAATTTATCTTTTTTCTTATGTTTTCAGGGAGTTAGGAGGTTAATGGGAAAGGTCAGAAAAAAACCATTTTTTCTTGTTCTAAAAAAGTAGACTAAATGGAGGGGTGTCAACAGAAGTCCCCAAAGTAATGCTGTATATGCCTGTGAATGATTAAGCAGCTGTGTGGGCTGCCCTGGAGTGCCAGCCTTCTCAGAGCCACCTGAGGAGCGAGCTACTGGTGCCATTAGTGCTGTACAGCACCACAGCCCAGGAAGAAAACTGAGCCTGACACGGGATGGGACACAAGGTGGTAGGCAGCTGCGTTAGGGACTCATTTGAGAGGAGACATGATGCTTCTTTTACTGGATCATTTTTGCTTCTTACTTACATTAGTAGGACCAAACACAGAAAGGCTTTTGGATGGAATGGCTGGACGACAATCACCTCTGTCCAAAATGAATGCTCTAATCTCTAGCCAGCAGAGTTACTTGTTTGTGTTTCCAGTGAGTCCCTTTCTTCCTCATCTGCTTCCTGCTCACAACTTCCCAAATCTTGAATTATTTTCTGTATAGTGGTGTGGCTGCAGTGAGAGTATCCTCTTCCTAATCCTTTACAGAAGCCTTTAGTCCCACGGGCTGATTGTGTGGGAGGTGGAAGATACGGATTTAATTAAATTTACAGGCAGTGGCCCTTTAAAGTGAGTTAGTCAATCCTTATCCTTCATTTCTAGTCTGTCATCCAAGAGACATGGTATCACCAGAATGTGTATTTTAAAAGAAAATATAGGACAGTGAATGAAGAGTTGCAGATGTGGAGAGCAGTCCCTTGAGGAAGAGGGCCCTGTGTACGGGCAGTCATGAGTACCCAGAGAACAAACCTCAAACACAAAAGCACCATTTTGTGTCATAAAAGAAGGAGGTTTCATTATCTTCAGAGGTAAATCATGGGTGAAAAAGTTGTGACTGGTGAATCACACATCTCTGGGGCTATTTTGGGGGGTGCTGTGGTCCTATAAAAGGGTGTAGAAGAATCAAAATCTGGTAGAAGGTATGCATGGGAGACTGCAGATTGAACAGTGAATGAAAGGTCATAAGGTCCTTCTTCTGTGAGACACTGCCTCTTCTCATGTGATGTGTAGCCAAAGCATTCACTAGAGGCATTTAGGCACCTTTTATGATAGAAAAGAAGGGTGTTCAGGACATTTTTAGTAGGAATCTGGAACATTTTTCTTTCCATTGTAGGATCCTTCCAAATCTGGTTGTGTTACAGAAGGTGTATATGAGACATGCCTTTCATTAAGAAATGAGAAAGATTATAACATTGATTCCCATTTGGGATGAAAAGTCTTCTGTTGTCATAACTATGATAAGATTATTTTCTCCTCTTTGTTGTTTAAGAATATTGACTGCCAGAATCTACTTCACGCATAAAATTAATTGTGCTGGATGACTGTAAATTTAAGTATTATTATAATCAGAATGGGCAGGTATTTATTACGGGCAGTATTTTCAATGATGATCAAAGGAAAAAAAGGAAATGTCCTGAAGTGGTATCCCAATTGTACCAAGCTGCATTTTGAGTCTTTCAACTCCTTGAAAGACTACATTTCTTGACCTGAGGAAGTGTAAGTATAGGCTGTCATCTGTGTAAACATAATTTCATTTTCCTAAGCTTCAGATAGGTAGCAAAAGGCAAAGCAGTTGCACACACGACTATTACAACTCTCACACCAATACCAGAGGTTAATAACAGTAAGAGTCTCAGATCACACCACTTGAAATCATTAGCTTACTTAATATTATTGTGTTACCTATAGCACGCACCTCAGTGGTGTTCTGAATATGTACAAGACCATTATTGATATTAAGATCAGAGTTGGTGAAAAAGAACTTTTAAACATCAAAGCACAGAGAAAAATTAACCAGGAGTTAAAATATCTTGTTATAAAACATGTAGCTTAGAAAGCAGTGTGTGTTGTTTAGTTTGATTTGTAAAACTATTCTTCAAGATGAGACGAAATTAGACAATTTAAATTAGTTTTCTAAGCCTCAAAAAGTGCTGAAGACTCTAAAGTTAGTTACAGTCTTATTTGCTACTGTTTTCTCACAAGAAGAGAACAAATGTATGTCTTAATATTTTTGCATTTTTATATATCAGAAATTTGCCTTTCCATACTTAAAAAGAAGTGCTGGCAAAGAGGGTTATTTTGATCCCTGGGCCAAGTTTTTTAATGCCAAATTGCAGTGTGGAAAGAATCTCCCTGTCCAAGTTATAAATCCTTAAAATGAGCTTTGATGGAAAATATGGAGTATTTTCACAGTGGAATCTTCTCAGCTCCATGTGAGGAGCCCCATTGCTGACTTGCAGAGGCAGGTGTTCACCCAGGAATGCTCTGTTTGGTAGCAAGAGTGGCTTTTTGCTTGTGAACAAAAAATGAATCAACAAAGCAGTAATGTTTTTGTTCTCAAAATTATTTCATGCTTTCTACTCAGATTGTAGAAGTCTTCTCCATTCATCTGTGTTGTTATACTACTGAGCTGTAAAGGAAACCTGTTCAAATTCAGTTAATTTTCCCTTTAAGGAAACTTAACTGCATACTGTGGGTTTCTTTATTAAAGTGAATGCAGGACTGGTCATGAAACTTATCCTGGCAGTAATAAGACATTTATAGACATGGGATTCACACAAATGGGGCCTCTACTATCCTGGATGCCCAGAAAAGTAGATGCATGGCTTTCTTGAAGCACATCTTTCTTTTTTCTTTTCATGCGAAGGTGATCTTTGAGAGAGCCCAAGTGATAGGAGACTGCCTTTAGAATCACACTCCTTATCTGAACTAAAACGCTGACACCTTCTTAGTGGTGTCTCTAGGTGTAACACTTATGCCCACTGGGTAATCCTGGTCTTCCTTACTGTAATAAAATTATCCGAGGTGTTAATATAAATCAATGTTTTATGTAAAAGCTGCATTGAATAATAGGTCCTGTATTTTATTGTATTTACCCTAAATGGATGCTGAAATGTACTTTAAAGATTACATCTATATAAACACATACACCCATATATATCTATATATCTATCTATATCTATATCTATATCTATATCTATATCTATATCTATATCTATATCTATATATATCTATCTATAGATATAGATATAGATATAGATATATTAATATCTATATCTAAGAAATAGTTCCAAAGTTGTATGAACAAATATATGGTTCATTTATAACAGAAAGTCTCATGGTTGACTGCTTTGGAGGATTGCTTTGTGTGGGTGGCACTTAATATTGCCTCCTGATAATTCAGGAAGCTCGAGGCCGGTGTTAATAACTGAGGTGCTGTTGCTCCCTTGAGAAGAACTGCTTCCCCACAGCACAACCCTGTAGAGAAGCAGCTGCCTGTTCAGGGTCCCTGCAGCTTCAGGATGAATATCTGGCTCCTTCCAGTGGCATATTATTGCTATTGCACAAGACTGAGGCCAGTAAACAAAACGGTATGATTAAACTGTCCAGCAAATCAGTATGATTCTTTTCAAAGTATGAAAAAGTGAATTTATTCTATAAAGAGTTGGATTTTTATCTGGGCCAATATACAAATTACTCAGTGAACCTTACACGCAAATACACACACACAAATATACATTCAAAGAAGCTTATACTGTTACTGTCCATCTGGCACAGAAGCATCAAAAGTATTGCTCTGTGTCGTTCGTGAGTATTGGCCTCAAACATACGTGTTAAATTAATTCTGAATTGGGATTTGGGAAGAAATGAGTAGAAACGGAGCACAGTAAACCAGTACTAATGTTACTTCAGTGATTAGATCACAAACTCTAAGTGAAACTTGGAAATATAAAACAGTCCCCTTAAAGTTGGGTAAGTCATCTAAAGCTTGCCAGTGATTGTTGAAGAGTATTGTTTCTACTAATTTTCTTAGCTGGGATTAGTGGAGTTTTGTTTAATTGTGTTTTTATCTGTAAACTGCTGAGTAGTGTTGATGGATACATGCTGCTATTTACAAAATAGAATCGTACTACAGGGATTCTGACATTTTGGTTAATTGGCATGTATCCCTCTAAGTGGTTTCTATTCCTTAACTCATAATTGTTCTCATTTGCTCAGTGGGATTCAGAAAAAGAGTTTGTGGAATGTCATTTAATACCCATTTCATTTTGTTAAATAAAGTGCATTGGCTTCCATATTGCCTATAAATTAAGTCATTCTAGTTTCATTTTCTGGCTATATATTTTTAATTGTGTAAATATTTTTCTTTCTCATGTAATTTGCTTAATGTTATAAAAAGTGCCATCCCCAGACCCTAGATTTACTTCATAGCAAATGAATTGCAGAGTATTTTCTATAGCCAATTAAATCAAGACATAAATTGAATGGTTGATCTGTCTCTTATGGCAGTCTAAATGTGAACCATTGTTTTCAAAGTTAGCCTTTTTACTTGCTAAGTGGAGGACTGAAACTAATAAATTATTCTTTTGCATCCCAGAGGCATAACCTTCAATAAGAAAATATTTAAAAGGTCAGATCTTGCCTTCCAGTTGAGTTTTCCTTAATGTATAGGCAGTGCGAAGGAGAAAGGCATCTCTTTGCAATCTGATTTCCTCACCCTATTCTAACACTAATCAATGTGTTGCCCAGCTTCTCTTTATAAATATAAACTGCTTCAGGGACACTCCAACACGTGTTTTGCTACCCACAATTTATTAGCCAAGAATAGTTAAGTTGAAATAAAGTTGTGGTCATGCCCTCTCCTCTGGCAAATCCTCTTCACAGGGACTCTGGGACTGTTATGTAGGCTCGGTTGGGTATTCAGCATCCAGGGTAGGCCACACACTGGAAAACCTCCCAGGAAATAAATGCACAACCTTTACAGCCCATTTTGTAGCATACTGGAGAACAACAGAAACAACTCATCAATCTCGTATTTTTCAAGTGAAATTTGAAAAAGGAGGATGAAAAGCTCTAAGTGCTATCAACTATCAGTTGTCTCCAATGGCAACATTTTAAGTAGAGTGAAAACAGTGCACGAGAAAGTCACATAGCCCTTTTTTTAAGTTAATAGTGCCATATTTCCACTTTGGCTGACTGTTAAAATTCTAGTCTTGGGGCTATTTAATAGTTTCATATTCCTTTACTCTGTTTTTTGTAAAGGAAAAAAAAGAATAATGAAATGTATTGGTATAATCCAAACATAAAATAAAAGACAGACTCCTGCTCTGCCAAGAAGTAGCAGAGAAATATTGCAACCCAGGTAAACTGCTAGCAACATTTTTTATTTTTATTTTTTAATAGATAAATATTTCTTCCATTTCTCCAACTCTTGTTTGTCACAAGACAGACACTAAAGAAAAATCTGTGAGAAGCTTGCTGTTGCCCACAGATTCCTTTTGGGAAATGGAGTTCTTAAAAAGCCTCCCCACGCCCAAAGGTGCTCATGATAGGGAGCATTGGAGGACAGCATTTCAAGCCTGTCATGCTAATGAATGAGGATACAGTTGTCTCCTACAGAATATTTTAAAGGACAAGTGATGAGAACTGGATTCTGTCTGTTAATTCCACATATTTTTTCATTTATTGGAAAAATATTTAAATATTTTTGAAAATTAACCTATGCTCCTAAATGGCATAGAAATCTGTCAAGATCTTAGTGTACCTCAATTGGCAGCAACTGCTGTTCTCCCTGAGCAGCAGCATTGGCACATAACGGAGTGACAGAGGCATATGGAAAGCCATATTGCTCGATAGCAGCAGGAGATGATTTTCAGAGCTGAGATTCTATATTCTGTACCAAACAAAAAAAAATATCAGGAAGGATCCAAATTCTTGGAATATGCATTTTCCCACCAAGTATTTTTATAAAACTACCTGATATAAAAGCGCACAGAAGAAATTATTTTAAACTCAGCATACCTGGGATGTATTCCCAGCTGTTTGCCCTTGAGTGAGCCACATCAAAAAGCAGCCGTTATGCCTCAGTTTCCTGACATCTACAGAAATAATAAACAGAAGGGGTGATCTCATTTATGCCTGGAAAGCATGTTGAGCTGATCCAGAGAAAGACACTGACGAAGTGTCATGCATTATTATTGCATTAGGCTGACTGCACTTCTGAAACCCATCTGACACTTCCCACTTGGCATTGATCGTGGGCAGTAACATTTCTGCATTAGTTTTACAGAGGATGCTTTATATCACTGCCTGATGTATATTACATGATTTATGATTAAACATTTTCTAAAAAGGCAGTAACCTGTGAGATCCTCTCTCTTTTTCACTTCATTAAGCTACCGCATTACCAAGTGTTATGCTTCATTACGGATCCTGCCAAGCAGCTCTATTGTGCTCCTTGTAGCTGCATGTGAAGTATGGAGGTGAAGTTCATAACTATATTTGGGTATCAGGGTTTATTTCCTCTACTCCGTTGAAGGTTAGCATGACGAGCAGTTGAGGAATGCTGGGGGAAACCGCCGCTAACATGAGCAGCCTGTGCCCGGGCTCGGATTGTCCTGCCGACTCCCGTCCCGTGTTGCGAGCAGTCAAATCACCAGGCTTTGGCAGGGGGCTCGGACCACACAACCGCAGCATCAGGTCTGTTCCGCTATCGCGCTGCTGAGAGTGGTGCCCCGCACCGCAGGTAACAGCGGCTGTCCCGCCCGCTGCCAGCGGTCAGATGCAGCGCTGGAGCGGAGCGCTGCCGGTCGGACGTGCCTGTAAAGCAGGGTGGTAGCAGAGGAAGCTCGGGGAGGAAATGAGTAAGTCAGCAGCCCGGCCCAGTGTGTGGCTGCAGCGCAGGGTTACTGGAGCAGTGAAGAGGGGAGGAAGTGTTGCAACAACTCTCATGTCTGTGTTTCTCTCTGAAACAGCCTCATTATAGAAAAATCCAAAATAAGAGGATTTTGGGGAAACATTGCTACACAAATAATGCAAGATGTCATGATATATTACTAGTTCTGAGAAGAGGGGAGCATGCACAGCTCTTCCTTAGAGCTGCTCTGCACCCAGTGGAAGCGGAGCACTCATAAAAAGCAGACTTGCATGAAGTTACTGATTTTTTTATCTTCTGTTCTGAGTTTTCTCCTTTGATAACTGAGTATTATGAATGATGCACCCTGGAGCTTTATACTTTCCCAAGGATTTAAAGATAAAACGTATGAGGTGCATTGATACTTAAAAACTGTGAAGGGGGGAGTCTCTATTTCTCATTATATTTACATCAGAGAATTTCATGTAAAAAGATTATAGTGGCATGTGTGCATTCTTATAATTTCATGTGTCTATCTACATGCTTTTCATTTTTTACAAGACTCTTGACCAATGGGGTCCCCAGAAGAATGAGATGAATGAGAAAGGCATCCTATGGGGAAGGGGGGAAACAGAAGCAACTGGTATTTCCTACAGAAAGAGACGAAATAAAAAGCAACATTCCACTGCCAACTGGCTGTTGGTTTGCTATATTGTCTCCATCAATAAATCTTTGCCTTCTTGATGTTTTTAAATACATCTGAAGTGAAAAGACTCCTTTTTTAACACTGCCTCCTCCCAGTGCTGTTTTTGTACCATTGCATGACTATCAAATGCTGACCATCAGAAAAATTTTGGTATGGTGTGGATAATCAGCCTTTGCTTATAAAACACTGTTTGCATTCTTTATGCTTATCACTTTTAAATTAATGAGAAAAGAGAATTATGAAGGGGATGGATGGATCGGTGAAGTCCATTCTTTGAATACTAGACACTTGCAAACAGCTGCTGTATTGAAATTTCCTTGCCTGCTTACTGGGGGGCATAGTTCAAATTGTAGTCAGAATTAGGACTGATACACCCGATTATGTGAGGGTGTGACAAATGAAAAAGGAAATGCCTGGTATTTTTATTTGTAATATGAAACTAACCTAAAATAATACTGTTGGTATTAAATTTTGTATGTTCCAGTGGATCAGTTTCATTGGAATACAGAAAATAGTTCTGCTTATATTAATAGAGAGTATTTTTGAAACATTACATTGAAAGAAGGACTGAAGTTGAAATAGTAGTAGTAGGGAATATATGATGCTATGGGTGTGGTATGTGTCTTTTATCATCATGTTTTCATATTATTTTAAATACATGTTCAAACAATCTTTATGGAGACCCCACATTCCCTCCATATGATTATACAGATTATACTTTCTTAGCTACAGTTTGCTTTAAAATAAAACATTTTAATGGAGCCTTTAATGTTACTCAGCTGTAATAGGGAAAAAAGAATATCAATCAGTGAAAACATAGGGGACTCAAGTGGACTTCTGGGTGTAGCAGGGAGATTAAGGGCCCCATTTAACAGCAGCATCCTTTGACTATGGAAGAGCTGAATCCACTTCCACAGTTTAATTCTGTGGAGTTATTTAAAGTTCTAACACTGTCAAGAAAGTTATGGCAAATCAACTGGTGATCCACCTGCAAGAATATGGGAAGAACTAGAGTAGACCAAACAAGTTCTATTTTTCTGTCTTTTAATAAAGAGGATGAAAATCTGTGGCAAAGGTACTCAGGTAGCAAAGGAGTCCTTAGCAGGTGAACGTGCACTAAGTAGTGATACTTTTGTGGGTGAAAAGCAGATGACGGTTCTCTGGGTTAGGCTCTGGGCTGCGAATTGCATCTGTTTTCCCACCCTGGCTCTGCCACAGATTTCCTTGATGAAATAAGCAAGTAGTTAATGGCTTGGGCCTCTGTTTTTCTCTTCTAAAAATTGGATTCTGACCCCTTCCTCTCCCAAGGGTCTATGAGGTTAAATAAAAGGATGTTTATAAAGTAAGCTTTTTTTTTATGAAAAAGGTGCAGTTTCAACATTTTCAAACAATATTCTCAGCAGAGAAAGACTCTTAGTTATTATATTTACTCACATGGAGGTGCTGTCATTCCTATGTGCTTTCTCTCAGTGGTATCATCCCACGGCAGTGGGAGGTTTGGGAGGTTCTGTACAAGTCCTGTTTTCTGAAATGAGGAAGGAGGTCACAGACACTCTGCAAAAGGGAGCCAGGGCTGGCTCTCAAGGGCCACGGATACCTTCCTGCTGTGTGACACCCCCTGCCAATCTCCATTTGCGTGACCTCCCTCTGTATGCTGGGACACCCCAGTACAGTGTGAGAAGCTCTTGGGGGGCACACTCCTTCAGTGTGAAGGGGAAGGTGTCTGTTTCTCTTCTCCCCCCTTAAGTCAAGCTGGTTCTGCTTGTGTGAGTGCTGTGGGTGTTACCAAATACTCTGTGTACATATGCACCTTATGAAATGCCTTCAATCTCTCTCTTTATGCCCCTCTCCTCCCTTATTTTGGAGGATGTCATTCAGCTGGTCCTTTTCAACCTTTTGTTGATAACTGCCATTTTTGTGCTGCCTGTTGCTAAGTGTTTAATGCTGCTCAGTCTCACCATTCCCCAATCCTCTTTAGGCAAAGAAAGGGCACAGCATATTTCTAGAATATATATACTCTAATCTCAGTGATACTGTGCATCTGGTGTTCTTGGTCTCCTCTGCGCATTAGAGCACTTTGAAGTGCAGGCAAGGGGGCAGACGACCTGTCCCTGGGCTGTGGGACACAGTGATTACTGCTTAAAGTGTTACAGAGGCATCACCAGGTGCAGGAACACCAGCAACACCCCAATTAATCCTTAGCCAAACACAGGCACATGTCTCTGCTATCACTTTCTCTCAGGCAGCCCCAGAGTATGAAAGTTGTTGGCGGGGCATGCATGGAGGTAGAAATGTGGTGGGAGGTGGAATTGTGGTAGATGTGATTGATTTATGACAGGAGTTTCCTTTACAGTCATAAGGGGAATTTTGCTTGGTCACAGCAAGTTTGAACCCTCATGAAACAGCCTGAATCATTTGAAGCTAAAATAAAACAGAGGATGGCAGGGGGAGGGGCATGGCCGTTAGGAAAAAAAAAGTCAAAAAACACATTAAAATTGTTTCCCTTGGTGCTGACTTCTTAAATGGGAATGTGTTCCAGAATAGTTCTGCTATGTAAGCCAACATTTGCTTTAAGACTTTTTATTGTCTTTTTTCCTCTCTTCCCCTTCTTCCCCTTGCCCTCCCACTCTGCTCTGCAGATTTACACTGACTGGGCTAACCACTACCTAGCAAAATCTGGCCACAAGCGGTTGATCAAGGATTTGCAACAGGACATTGCAGATGGAGTTCTGCTAGCAGAAATCATCCAGATCATCGGTAAGACCAGGGCTGAGGGAAGCACTGCGAGCTGACTCCTTGCATGGGGGAATATATAATTCAAGTTGAATGTATTTAACAATAAGATGAACCCTGAATAATACAATTTGACTGGGTCCATATGTCTCTGATATTTGTGTGGTTCATCCTTGTCTTAATTAAAAAATATGTTTATGTGAGCATGTTTGGAAGTTGCTGTTTAACAATACTTTAAATGGCCAGAACTGTATCTTACACACTTTGAATTGTCAGAAATGAATGCTCCATTAAACCATATGTCTCCCATGTGTGCATTTTGTTAGCTGGAGTGGCTCATACTTTCTGGGATGCCTTGAAACTGTATCCTGACCCTGCAAAGACAATTGTGGAAGATTTCATGTCAGCAGTTATTTTGCAGGGGCTGAAGAATTAGCAGCGACCTCCTTCGCACTTCCCCCTTTGCATGATTTGGCATATGGAAGCAACTGCTGCTAACAAGAGTGTTGTTACTGTACGACTGAGCTTTACTTAGAAAGGAGCTCTCTGTCAACAAAACTCTCTGCATTTTATTGCTGTGCCTTTTCTGCTTTTCTTCTGTTTGTTGTTGTTTTTTTTTTTCTGTTTTGATTTTTAGGTTTCTGGGTTTGGGTTTTTTTCTTTTCTTTTTTTTTTTTTTTTTGACCAGGGTTTGGAAAGGAAAGTTTTATCTCATTGTTTACTTTTCCTTTTCCCCTCACTGTTTTTGTTTTAGCAAATGAAAAGGTTGAAGATATCAATGGCTGTCCACGGAGCCAGTCTCAAATGGTAAGAATAAAATACATTTTTAGTTTGTGTTGGCACCACTGCACCTTCCTAAAATGCTTTTTAATAGGGATTTATATAAAATATGAATATTCTGTCCCATTTTTACCATAAAGTCCTAATTCTCATACAGTGTTCCTGATACTTTTTTCCTACACATTCTTGATGTTTTTCACTTTGTTTCTGTGCTAACTTTGGATATTGAGATAACTTGACAGCAAAACTTCATCACTTCTAATTAATCCAGAACTGCCTTATCAGACCTGTTCTTCTGATGATCCAAATAATTTCATTTAGCTTCATTTTAAGGGCAGTAAATCCAAGAATAAATTATTAAGTGGAGTCTTTGTGTCTGGAAAACTGGTTTGATGAACAATACTTGCCAAATTGTTTTTAAATATAAATAGCCTTTTGGATTGTCCACTGCGAAGTCCAGCTAGATGAACTGACTCCAAGACTTTCAGAAATAGCACTTTAGTCATATAGCTCTCTGAGCTATAGCTGGCAGCTGTCTAAAGACTTTTTAGTACTCTCAGACAAGAAGCATTTAGTGACTGTGATTCATATGGAGTCTTATTAATCTTTTACTGTGTTTGTGGCTAGTCAACTACATTCAATAAGATGAAAAGTCCTTAGAAGACTGTGAAAGTGACAGACACAAAATCTGAGCCTCAGTAAAATCACCATGCATTTATTGAATCATTTGCAATTCAAGTCATATTCTCCCATGCTGAGGCCTTTGCCTTTCTGTTCACATTCAAATAATATATAAATAAGGTGCATAGTTGTGTAGCTGGCAAGGATTTTTCAGTATATTGATTTGGATGAGCTTGCATAGTAGCAAACTGCTGAAACTGGGTATAAAAATGGAAACGAAATAGAAAAAAAAAGGATGCATTTGTTCAGTGCATTTTTTAATGGTGGAAGGTGTTGCAGCTTTTTTTTGCAAAGCGTCAGAAGGTAAGGGGAAAATTTTTGAGTACTAGTGAAGTAAATAATGGGGTCTTTCGGTTCTTACTGTTCAAAAAAATGTGCAGGTTTAGAATAAGTTTTTTCTCTGACTTTCAGACTTTTTGAAACAGTCAATAGAAAGAATGTACACAATTTCCTTAATAATAGTTATTATTTTAATTACTCATATTACAGCAGCACCTAGTGGCCCTGGCTGAGAACTTTGGGAGCTCCAGCATGGAACTCTAATATTACACTCACAGACCAACAGATAATTGCTCTCTACTTTAATCATGTTAAAACTTGCCATTCCAGGCAGGCAAGACAAACAAGGAGAGACAAAAGCACAGGAAAGTGGTGTGATTTCTCAGGGTTATGTAAGTGGTTAGTGGCCATCTCGGATTGCTTAGTGACCCAGCGCTCTGTTGTTCATCAAGCTTCATTTCCATGAGAGAAAGACAAGCTGAAGAGAGAACTCTTCACTCTAGCAGTATTTGCATCTCCAAAACAACATTGGTGTATGTCCCCTGTTGCAGTTTTATGTGGCATAGGGATTCTGGATTTCATCTCTGGTTCCATGCAGCTATGGGGAAAACGTGGTCAGAGCATGCCCATGCCACAGCAGTGCTTGTGGCTCTCTTTGTGTCCATCTTTCTCCTCCCATAAGCCCATCTCTCAGCTCAGCCAGGCCAAAGAATTTGTCCCAGGTGCTCTGGGTCTCAAACCAGGTGCTTTGAAAATTCCTGTGCATAGTCATACATCAGTGTTTGCACAGTGACTAGTGTTGCATTTAGCCACTTTAACTTCATAATAATATATTTGTTTATCCTTCTTTTGATACAATCTCTTTACTGAATTTTTTTTATCTCCAAAGACTGATCAGATTATTTTCTTGTCTTTTCACATACTGGTTCTGTACTGCTGATTTCTAAACTGAGTTAGGAAATTTAAAATGAAGTTAAAGTAGTTCAAACGTGTTGGTTTTTCTCTCAGAGCATCTCAGTGACCCTAGGTTTTGAACCTGCTCTCTGTTAGTTTCCTTTGGGCTGTGCACTGGTCTAACCTAACCAAAGGCACAATTTTACCAGATTTTCAGATAATTTTCCTTGGCAGTGCTCAATTTTGCTAGCCCACTCAGTTAATGGTAGGGCACTTTTCTTCTCCCTATAGCAGTGGACTCTTAAGATGTTTGTAAAATGCCGGGGAAAAAAATATGAGTGGTTGAAGCTAGTTTGCATGTTGTATATTTGACATACACCAGTATGTAGCAATACGTCCTGTCAGAATTTGCCAGAACATCAGCCATCAAACCAGCAGCAGTCAAAATATTCCAATAGTGTTTGTTAGCCATTCATTCACTGCTTTCATTTTAAAATTTTTAGTTAATAAACCTCAAGAATCCCACTACCATCTTCTTGCACATATGTTTTCATAATCCTTGCTCTCATAACTTGCAGTTAAGGGGAAATGTTTTCTTTATTCATCTGCCATTTGATATCCTTTCCAGAAGGCCACTGATACCCATTTTCAGGAGGTCTAAGATATTTTATTAGCTTTAAAAAAAGCTAGAGAGCACTGACATGGATTGTCTGCTGCTGGGAATACTTGATATTCTCTGTGGATGATATTGGTATCGGTTCATAATTAATCACTACCAATATTCCCAACTTCTGTTCCACTCACAGTTTGGTTTTCCTCTTGCAAATGGCATCATCTTTCAAGTGATTTTTGAGGCATCTCAATTCAGCTCTTACCTTAAATTGTAAACATATTTTAATGTTTATTTTAAATGTGTATAAGATGCTTGGGTTTTAGTTTTCCTTTAGTTAGTTCTATTGCAATGTGTTGCACTCTATGCTCATTTTGGCATTGATATATAAAGTACTTGCAGACAAGTTGAATTGGCCCCATAGGTCCAAGTTCATAAAAACTAAAAACCTGTGAAACCCAGCAGCACCCAGTTTCTGCATAGTTACCTTTACCAGGATTCCCTTGGCTTTCATTATGCTCACCCATTTGATGTTGCACACAGAACTTGAGAACCTGAGATGTACTGGGGGAAAAATTATTTCATATTCAAATCTCAGAAGCTTTATAAATGAAACTTGTAAGAGAATTGGAGAGGTTTGCTTGTTTGCTGGGTAAGTCTACTGTGGTGAAAAGATTTTAGTATTTCTTATGAATTGTTTTCATAAATATAATAAGGATTTAAACCTCTGTGTATTACAACATACGTTGTCTGTCCGTAGTGTCACATAGAGTCTTGCCTATTTTTTCTTTACAGCTATTCTTTCAAGGAGCAGTATGGCACTTCATCTATTTTTTCATCATCTCTGAGTCCCTTCAATGGAAAACAATGGAACATGAATTTCTAGCTTTTCCTTGTATGAATTATTCCATAAGTCTATCAATTAAGGACATTTCATATCATCTTTATTTAGAAAATAATGGGATTTTGAGGGTTTACCTTTTGATAAAATCTGAAGCTAATTCCTTTCTGCTTCTTTATAACCCACTGGCTTCTTTAATTTCTGTTCTAGGTTCCCTCATCATTAGGAAAAGCAGGATAGAGTCCTGGGTAGAAAATACGTTATAAAGCTTTTATCTAATTGTTCAAAGAGAAAGCATTTAGGGTTTTCTTTTTCCTCCTGAACAAATTATAAATATAATGGAAAATCTCCAGTGTTTTGGCTTTTAACACATCACATCAAACATAGAGTAAGCATACAGAGCATACCAATTCATTCTATCCTGGGGCAGTTGGAGAAAATGAAAGAGAATCAAAAGGTGTTGGACTGAAAATCCTTTAATGGTGACATTTGCAGTGTAATCCATAGCAAATTTTACAAAACTCATGTTTCTATTCTTTCCTCATGCAGTTTACAGTGCTGTCAGCAGCATAAATAGTAAAATAAATTCAAAGTTGATAAAAATTTTTAGTTTATCACTCTTCAAGTTGATTTTTCCTTCAGAGATTGATGCTCCCTTAGTAAGTGTTTTTTCTGAGAATTAGCTCTTGCTACTTCCCACAAGAACTGTTTCTGCCAATACACGTCAAGGTACAAAAGCATCCTTAATTTTTGTTGGTAGCAGGGGTTTTCTCATAGTTATGATAGGGCTGGAAAGATCTTTCTTATTAAAGAGTCTCCTAGTGCTGTTGTATGCATTTTCATGAAGACTATTTTTTATTTTGTCAATCCGATCTTTGGCACACTTTTCTACCAGTTTATATAACCAAAGGTATGTGTCAAAGGTAATTTTTATGGTTTATAATACAGATATGCTGCAGTCCCACAGAGAAAGTTGAGTTCAATAAAAATACAGGTCTTGCTCATCCTGGAAATCAGGGAGTGGAGAAGAGGTGTTTGAGCTGTAGCACATTGCCAAATTGATAAGAATCTTTGGTAAAAAGCTTCAGTTTTCAGAGCTAGCACCAGTTTTACGTGAGCAGCAGTGTATCTGATAAAAGTGGGAATTGGTGTGACTATGTTTAGAACTAATAAGATAATTTCTACAACCTAGTACTCGATTTCATTAATAATGCCTTTTAAAAGATGCTAATAAATAAAACAATGTTTGTAAAAAAGACAGAAGAATGCAAAAAATGTTGCTTTATTCTGTGAGACTGAAGGAAAGTTGTGTATGTTAACAAGAGGAAGGTGGAGTAGGTGAATCAGTCTCTGCTTAACCAGGGAGCTTTTTCTGTGAGAAAGTTAAGGAAGTGTGTGAAGCCTAAAGATGAAGTAAGACAAAGTTGCCATGTATTTGCTGGTAGACATTGCTTTGTAATTTATTGGGCTAGATGTGCTCTGTAGTGTTCCTGTAGTCCCACAGAAGCCCATGGTGGCTCTATCTCTGCTTCTTTGCTTGGGTTTTTCTCCGGAGGAGAAGGTTGCAAGAGGATGGGGTGCATGCAGATCTCTTCTTAACAGGGATTCAGCCTGTGGACAGGATATATAGTTGGAAACTACAACTGCTAAATGTGCCACATGTGTCCTTCAGACTTCCTCTGACACAGATGTGCTGGGTAGACACTGTGGAGTAGCATCCGTGTCCAGCAATGTCAATATCCAAGGATGAGAACATCAGCCTGATATTCTGTGTCTAAAAATTGTTTGTGAAAAACAGCATAATTGTGTATAAAGTAAGCATTGAGGGTCCTACTAAGGTTCATGAATTCCATGTGAAAATGTGTGTGGTATGGTTGTGTGTAGCTCTTTGAGGAATGGGAAGCCTGAAAATGCCATCCCTATGTTCATTGTCAAGTGGGCCCACATGTGAGCTCTTCCTGCTTGCACAGTTTTGAACTGTATAAGAATCTCCTGGCTTTGCTGGTGCAGTTCTGGGTGAGTTTGGCTGTATGGATTCAAGATATACTTTCTGTGTTTTGGAGCAGCTCCAGGTGCTTTGGAGCAGCTTCAGGTGAGACTTCCACACAAGTGTGACAGATTGAAATACATACAGAAATTTTTCTGGGTGAAGAAATATGGTCCCTTGGGAAACTGCGAATTCAGTCTGAATTTTGAAAAATAATCCCAGCTCCCTTAATGTGCCGGCCAGTTTCTTCCTGCAGTGACACCTATATGACCCCTTTTGACATCTGTGTGACCCCCTTTTTTTTAAATTCAGACCATACACTTCCATGCAGCCTCAAGCCCGGTTGTTGTCCAGCTGGGAATTTCATGAGGACATTTTGCCCTCATTGTAGATGAGCCTGTCCCCAAATGTTAGCAAGCTCCTGACAATTGCATTTCTTCCTTGGAAGAAGAGGTGGCAGAAGCATCATGCTCCCCATTCCCTGGGAAAATTGGGTCATGGTAATGTACATCTTATATATTCTTTGGTGTCCCGACTCACAGAGATTTACTTACCTGTTAATTACGCATTTCTGAATCCAGCTCTTGTGGTTTGGCAGAATAAAGTCTTGTGCAATTTGTTTTTGGGGAGAACTCTGGGTAAAATACACATTAGAGCCACACTGGTAACAAATACTTCTTTTCACCATCTGTTCTCTCCTACCTTGCAACAGTGGCAGCTCCAGGTGGAAGTGCAGACAAGGCTGATATAGCTCCATTACGAAAGGATATAAGCAGATAATTTTCTGTGAGGGAAATGACACTCCTCAACCTGATTCAGATTCCACATTTTTTGATGGCACTGTCAAGTAGGCCCGTATCTATTTTTACTTAACTAGCTGTGCTTTGTGAGTTTCTTCACTAGGTAGGTGATTTACATTCAACTTTTAACCTTTCTGGGATTCCCAGAACCCAAGGGCCTGAGACTGTCATAGCCGGGAGCATGTTTCAACTAGCCTTCTGAAGATGCTGTCTTGGACAAGTCCTCTCATTTCCTAGGTAGGTTCAGGGTGTGATCTTCCTTTTAAGAACCAATCCCATTCCCACATCCTTCCCCAGTGACTGTCCTCAGCTGTTTGAGGGTAGACTTTCTTGAACGTGTTTGACACATCCAGACAGTTGCAATCCACTGTTTAGCATAAAATGTACAAGATGGCTTCAAAGCATTTGTAATTTGTTTGGCATTCAGTGAGTGTTGAAGCCAACTGTCATTGAAGTCTCTCATGGGTGGAGAACTCTTTCAAACTCTTGAATCATGAATGATGACTGCAGGACAAATTTTAGAAGCTGAAATTCAGGATTGGAGTTTCCTTCTTTCTTTTAGACACCAACAAAGCCATTTTATGAACTTGTGTACACCTTGCAGGGGGCTCGTGCCTTTTTTTTTGTTATCCTCTGTGCCATAGAAATTTAAAAATTCTCTGGCAAAAAGCAATGCATGTAGATATATCTACAATGAAAATATGCAACTATATAATGCAAATTTAATGATAGTTACAGGAAGTGACATCATCTTCATCAGTGTAGAAATCGAAGTTTATTTTTTTGTTTGCAGATGATATTAACTTGACATAATGATGAGAGTAAAAATGAAAATGAGACTATCAAGACTATAGACATGTGTGACCTCAAAAAAAAAAGATAAAGGGAATAATGAGGGTCTATCTAAGAATACATTTTGTGAATAATTGTGACTATATGAATAGAGAGAATAAAGAAGGGAAAGAGAACAATTTCTGTAAGGGCAGGGTTAAAGGCATTAACGGTGGTTGAATCTCAAGGATGTAGATGTTTGAATTCTTGTTTCGAGTTTTGCTGAAAAGAGATTATTAATGTTATTGACACAGCCAATTTGAGTAAGATGAGAGGCAAACTGGTTTAGCATAGAACTGGAAGAGGAGGAATTCCAACTGCTTTTGTGAACAAACCCTAACATTTCCAGGAACTCAAGAAATTTAAGAGAAAATATAGATGGGCTGACAGCTGGACAGAGAGTAGCGGTTGCCTTTTTGTGGTAGACCAAACATATTTTTGCTCTGAGAGAAGAAGGAAGCTGAGGAAAGGATGGAAGAACTGCTGCAAGTGTGAGATTAGTAGAGAATAAAGAATGGAACACTTCATTCATCCTGCCTAAGAATGTTACTGTCTTAGAAAGGAATGGGAGGAGAAGGCAACAAGATCATCTCTTTTTTTGATATGGTTTGATTCTAGTTTGACTTTTTGTGAGACCTCTTTATTCTGCACTGAAACAAGCAGTTCTCTTTACATTTAGAACATTACATTTGAGAACATTAAAAGGACCACAAGATTTATAACGATCTCTCTTCACAGAACAGCTCAGAGTTACTCACTGTTATCAGGCACTGAGATACATATTCCCCTGAGTCACTCACATTTGACTGTCTGAAGTCATAAAAGAAAATTGTCGCAAAATGCCACAGGAACACATCCTGAGTATTATTTTACTAGGCTAAGTGTACATTATTCATGAAGTGCAAATTGTGCGCTATTAGCCTTTTTGTTTACGCTTACAAATCCCTTGTGTTATTACTGTGTAGAATCATATGAGAATAACTCATCTAGATGTTAATGAAATAATCATGTCATGAAAAGTACATATATTGTGATGAATACTTATACAGTCTCCATGAAATCTGCTGAGTCATTAGGTTATGGTTGGGTTTGCTTGGTTAGGACTGGAATGAGGGTTATACACACTTTGCTTCTGTAGACCAAGACTACAAAACCCTAGAAGATCTTTTTATTCCTTAAAGTCAACTGTTTTGCCTCACACACTGCCTGCCTCTCCCTCTCCCCCCTGCAATTCCTTGAAACTCACCTTGCCTCAATCTCTATCTGGAATATGCCACTCATGCCACCATGAGATATGACCGTCTCACCCATCCATCTCTTCTCCTTATCCCTCAACTGTGTTTGTCAGGAATGTCAGTTGGTCAGAAACTTGAGTTAACTTGTGTTGGGAGGACATGCAGAGATTAAATGCTGCAGTATGCTTGAAAACTAATGGATGATGTACACTAAAGTATTGTTTGAAGAGATGCAGTTTACAGTCTCTCCATTTCACCCATCTCTAATTAGCTTTCCATGCTCTTCAATTTTTAGTTGAGTTTTTTGNCCCCCCCCCGCCCCCCAAAAAAATGTCATGTGAACATTCCCTGAAGTTTTGGAATTGAACTAATAAATATTAGCAATACATATGCTTACACAAAGAGGTGAGGAATAAATGGCCTTGAAACCTCCATTAATAGCAGTGCACTGAAAATTCTTAACATAAACATGCAGTTAAAATATATACACACAAATTGACTATGACATGCGTTCTAGAAAGCACCTGTGGTTGTAAGACATTAACAGATTTTTCCCAGACAGCAGCAGCAGATTACAGTAAATATGTGTGCTTCATGATGGTGTATTTTTATCATCTTCTATAGGGAGAGTATGTTATAAATACTAGGAATGTCTAGAATGTTTACTGGATTTAAAAATAGGGAAGAAAGTGCGTGATATTTAGCTGAACAGCAAAAATGCATATTTAAGCTGAACAAGAAAATAAACAATGTATCTGAAGTGGTTTTATTTTACAGTATAACCAAACAAGGCTTTCTGGTAACGTTGAGATTTTGTCAGCTTTCTAGATTTTTTCAAATGTCTGATTATTTTGGAACTGTGGCAAAATGCCAATTCTCTTATAGTTATAGTTGGGGACTTCTATTTAAAGATTTTCTAACCACTCCCACTTCTGCTTAGACTTTTGTAATTTTGAGTGCTGTATGTTATTTAGAAAAGGCTGTTGTTCCATGTCTGTTGAGTTTCCTTGGAGAGGTAGACTTTTCACAAAAGAGCATTTCTTAACACTGAGGTGAAGTCCCCAGGCCTTTCACTCATCCTTCTTCTGAAAATAATCTGCCACTACCTCTCTTGTCAATGGAGAATTCTGCAGCTTCAGTAACATTCAAGTCTCCTGAGAAACAATCTGAGTGTGTGTTTTGGTGTATGGCTCACGCACATGGTCATGAATCCGCGTAAAGTACCTTGTGCTGTTCTGATTGAACTCTCAATGATTTTATTCACTTCCAAAGGTATTTAGGCCACTCTGCCTCTCATGTGTGAATGAAAGCTTGTGGGAGCTTTCAAATTCTTGGAATTTTTGTATTATCTGGACATCTGTGAGAGCATGAGATGGCCACTCTTCTACAGATTTGCCAGAACTATTGTCTTTGTTCCTTAGAGTGAGTCCAGATTAAGTTTAGAAAAGAGCTACTAGACAGATTTTGAGAATTAAGCATCAACATGGGCAAACAATAAATGAGGGCACACACCAAGTATGAGTCTCATCAGCTTTTACTTGGTTGGGCTGGGAAATGCAACTACTGGGAAAATATTTTAATGGAGATACAGGAGCTGTGCAATGGTCCATAAAATGCTGTCTGTGCTGTAATGTGTAAAGCAGCAGAGGGTGCCAGAAAGCAACAAGTTGTGGCTTCCATTGTAAATAAAGGAACTAGCAATATTATGGTGGGACAGGGTTTGCATTGTGAGTTTAGCTGCAGAAGGGAAGAAAGAAGACACCCTTCTTGTAATTTTAACCACTTACATATGTTTAAAATTAAAATAAACACTATCCAACAAATGATCAAGCTTTTGGAGGTATTGTGTGGTACATTATGCCTAGGTGACTGTGCTGCTCACTGAAACATCTTTTAGCTGCTGTACATACTTGGTATTTAAAAGCTTGGCTTTACAGCAAAGAGACTGCAAGACATGAGGATAATAAAGTACCACAGAATGTCCTAGCAATCTACTGTGTTAATTACAGACTAATGTGGCAACAAAAACTATCCTGTCTTACTACATTTAAAATTATGACGTACATTACAAAGTCTTGACAACCTCCCCTGCTCTCCTGTTAGAAAGTAAAATAACAAAAATTTGTTGCATCAAAAAGGTCAAGTTTTTTCGGCAGTATTGCATTACTTCCAGAATATAATACAATTACAGTCTTAGAAAAGGAAGAGAAAGAATGAAAGTAGATGCATACTGAAACTACTATGATCTGTCCAGATGTATTTTCTCACTCTGCCCTTGATATTTGCTGGAACAGAAGCTGCCTACATCTGCTGCAGCTTAGTATTAGCCTGTTTCATGGAAAGAATGCCAAATCTGCTTATTTTACAGTGTCTTTTACATACTCACCATTTTGGAGTTCCTTGACTTTTATGCACGCTAACCCGCCCAACCTTGTGCTTTTATTTGCCCGTAATTATATTCAAAGAACAAACTCCTCTTTGAACCCTGCTGCAAATCCCTTCTGCTTACAGCCTCTTCCCAATGTGCTGTTGCTGGCACACGTGAATAGCACACAGCAGTGGTCCATCAGGTCAATATTCCCTCTCTGAGAATGACAATGTGAGGGGTGACTTAAAAAGAACAATTGACCCTGTCATTTTTATTCCTTCATTCTCCTCCTCTTACCCCAATATCTAAAGTTACTGTGTTAGGGAGTTAGAATGTACTTCTTTGCTTGCTCTTTCAGTATATATTTCTGCACTAGTGTCGTGGTCACCATATATTCCATGAAGTGTCAAAATGAAACATGCTGTATTTGTCAGAAAAAGTCTTGTGTCCCTCACAATCATGTGCACAGCCATGGGACCAGATGGAGAGTAGTCATGGTTTTTTCACTCATTGAAATAACTGCTCCGCCAGCCTTCTCTTGCTGTCGAGAGCCCATGGATCTGACCACTCTGAAGTGGCACCAGATAGCATGAGGCGCCTGAAATTCTGTGTTAGTAAAGATTTTGACAAACTTTGAACTGGACTTAAATACCAATGTTAACTCTAAACATAAAATCTATTACACCGGGTGACCCTATTATAGGCAATCCTATTAAGGTACAGATGGGTAAATTGGCTTAAATTAACTGTAGAACAAGTAAGTTAACACAAAGACTGCTTGTTTCAACAGCATTAACTAATCCCTTTTCATGTAAAGGCTTTTGATCAAGTTAATTAAAATATTAACACAATCTCCTTATTTTATTTTTTTAATGTAACTTTTCTGTTTAAATCCACTATGACCTGAAATTTAATACATAAATAGTTAGAATACAGTACAACCATTTTTGTTTCAGCAGAAATAAATAGTATAAATATAAATATAGAAATCTATTTGGCAGCTTTCTGATGTGCAGGAATTATTTTAAAAACTCCTAGTCTGAGGAGTCTGCTGACTATATGATCAACAGATGACCGCATGACATAAATCAGAGCTATACTTATTTAAAGTTGAACTTATTTTAAGTTGGCCCAGTGTCTGGATATGTATTGGTCTGGGCAGGGTTCATTTTCAGTGTCTGTCCAAGATACACTTTTTATGTTGTTGGGACTAGGTTGTATTCAACCTCACAAACTGATCACAAATATTTTTTGCCTTTTTGATAGTTTATACCAGCCTAAAGCATTTGTTTACCTGTGCGGTTCCTAGAAACTCTTTCAGGTGGCATCTGGACCAGCACCAAATCAGCAGACTTCTGAAAGGTGAATCTGAACAGTCTTCCTGATATAGAAATATATTTGTATTTTAGCTTGTAGCTTTTGGCAGTCTTTAATTCTATAACAATTAGATTATACTTTGTTTAGGCTTGTATTGTCAGCTAATTAGAACCTTGTTTGAATTATTCATACCTCTTGATTCTTCAGTGTTGTTTTGGAATTACCATGGGAATGTACAAATGGTATTTTCCCCTAGGGTAAAAAAACACCACAAGAATTTTCTTTGTCACTTGGTTTCCACACTTGAGAACTGAGACCTATTTGCATGTAATAGTTAATATTGTTTTTTTAAATTTTTCATAAATAGTAGTTCATGGAGTTAGATAGTTACAGTCTTCTGTATTCTAACTGTGCACATAACTAACTAACTAGCATCCCAGCCTTGTGAACTGTTTTGCCTGTCACACAGATTTTCTCAGTAATTCCTCCCAATAACAACTTTGAATTAGGTGTTTGTTGTTTTTCTTTTGGTAAGAGCTCTTACTTAGTTCATGGGCAGATCCGCAGTAACACTCCAGGGTAAACATATGTGCAAGGGTGTTTTCACAGTTCTTGTATATATAAAACTTCTATTTGGATTTCTTGGCATAAACAGTTTTGAAAGATTTATATTGTTGCATTGTATGAATTAATGTATTTGAAGATATGTGCCCCCTCTAAAATGCTTAATTTTTTTTCAAGTAATACTGGCAGTATTGTGGAACTTTAAAACACTTGGATAACTGTTTAAAAAGTTGTTTCCTCCTGCACTTTACACTTCATTGGCTACAATTGGAAGTGATGTGACAGCAAGCATTAAGTGCTTGTTAAAGCTTCATTTTATAGGCTTGAGCACTTCTGATGTTTCTCTTATAGCATTTGGCAGAGAAGTCAAGAAAAAAAAAATCTGACCCTGTTGAGCTTACAAGCAGATATCCCACTACCCTCTGTGGTTCCAGGTGCTTCTGTTTTCCTTGACCGAGAATCTAGATATGAGATCTTGTGAAAAGGTGGAAAATTCTTACCATAGTTATGAGAAGGGGGCAGAGACAGGCAAGCATTAAAGCTGTTTAGAAGCATGGTATGAAAACATATACACCATGGCCTCATATTCCTATGTATATTATGCTAAACGTGGTTTAAGATGCAATGCTCAGGTACACTAGCAAAAGTGAAAGCCTGAGTATGAGTCTCTTGTATTATCCCTGTGGGTTTTATAGACATCTGGTTTAGTCTGAGTGGTTTTAATAACCTGTGATGTCAATTCATCATCAAGTTTTTTTGTCTTTTCCTTTAGGGCTTCGACCAATTTGAGTAAGTAATATGAAAACTAAACATAGTGGAAAACCAGTAACTTATGTTCTCTCATGCATATATATTCCCAAGGACTTTATGTTCCAGCTGGAGGACCAGCCACGTAACCTTAGTCCTACAGAAAACTCTGGGCTGTGCTTTTACAGGTTGCTAATAACAAGTATTTTTTGACATTTTTCTTTTGATGAGCTCAATGTTCTAGAAATACTGTATGTTCTATAAATACTGTATTTTCTATAAATTCTATAAATATTCCCAGGGTAATATGAAAAATATATCTAATTTAAAAAACCTTAAAATGTTTATAAAATCAAAAGGCCAGATGGATAGGAGCAAACTGTTAGTGTCTCTCCTGCACAAGCTGTAGCATTATGACTTCTGGTGGAGTCAGGAGGGAGGGTTCAGAAAGCACAAAGTGCATCTGGATGGATTCCAATTGCAGAGTTCAAGAGATAAAGTGAAATGCCTCGTAGTTTACCTGTTTACTTATTTTTCAAAAGATTTATTCTGTCACTGGTTGTACTGCCCTTATTTCTAAAAGCTGCTTTTTTGAGTGAGCTAAATGAAGTTGCTATGCACTAAGTAGCGGTGAAGGAGAGAACTGGAATTCTTTCAAAGGTTTAATTAAATCTAGTAAATGAAGACTCTGTTGTAGACTCTCTTTTGACCCAATGGAGAGAACCTCCTCTGTTTTAAAGAAGCGTGCATTTTCACATTGCCCTCCAATTTGCAGAAGTTGCCAAGTTCCATAAATATTTAGACACTGGTACCTTGCTGACTCAGAAGTGTTGCATAAGTAAAAACAAGATTGTAGAAAGGCTCACTAGAGTAGAGCATTGCTTTAAGAAACACTGTGTTTAAACAGAGTCCTTTTTATCATTGCCTTAAAAAAAGGTCCTCCCGGGGTAGTATTTATCTTCAATTTTGTGTTCTTCGTGCATGTATAAGGCTCTTTCATGGTGGTAGTGGCCTCAGACCTGTGGAGATGAGAGTCCTGAAGTAGCAAGTTACTTTCAGACACTGGAAGAGAATTTTGCCCTGTCCTTTTTTTTTTATCCATTCTGCTGTGCAGCCGTATTTAGCTTTCTAAGAAATTTGTGCAACATATTGAAATACATCCATGGTTTTTTGAGTTCCAACCCAGCACTATATTCCAATCAAAATTCCAAAATTTTCTTTTCACAATTTCTATTACAGTAGCACAAAAGCATTTCAGAAATTACCATTGCTGTATTTTGTGCTTTACAATGTCTGCTGCAGAGACTACTGTATAAAAATGTGAGAGCAAATGCAGACAAGACAAGAAACGGAAGAGTGAGTAAGAAAGGAAGATGAGAAGAAAGCTCACATCATTATATAGATGATCAGAGTAAAATTTTGTATTTTTCTCTTATGTGGTGGAGGGTTTTTGGTGTTTGTGGATGGAGCATTTTCTGGTTTTATGTGAAATGACCAGCAGATGTTTCTAATGATCTGGTTGGCCATCTAAAAATTATGATTAGGATTGTTTTTTATTTAGAATAACTAAATTATTCAGTAACTTGCTGATATGTACAGACAGAAACAAACAAACAAACACACTGTATTCTGTATTTGCTATTACAGAAATAATCTCACATTCACTCAAAGGTTTCCAAGCACCAAGTGAGGGGCTAGGTGAAAAATTTGCAGCGCCAATTGTTGCTTTTGTGTTCCTGACAGGGCTGACAGTAATTCATGCCAGAAGGGATCCAATTCCCACTGTACCATTTTCTTAAAAACAATACACACCCCAGCTCATGCTTTGACCTCAGCAGTGACCTCATACATTCTTTTATCAGCAGGTCAGTGCATATGTCTGTTGAATTCTCCAAGTACTTGAGAAGTTAATTTGTTTTCACATTTCTGGGTTTACTGGTCATATTTCGTGTTTGGACTGCTTGCTGGAAGAATTTCGTGTGCGTGTTCCTTAATATCTGTTGGAAAAGGAAGTGGAAGCTATTTCAGTTTTAAATAAGATTGTCATTTTTTCCTCAAAAAATAACTAATAATTAAATAACTCCAGCATCATTTCCTAAAAATTTTTGCCTGGGAGGCCTTCTACATACCAGTAGTTATTATTCTCTAAGGTAAAATTCTCCCCAAATGCTTCCAGTAAATCAGTTTTTAATTTGCATGTATGGTCTCTTATTGCAAAGTCAATGCTTAGTTTGGAACAGTTTTCTGGAATGAAGCTACATGGTTCACTGATAAATATTTTTATTAAGTGCTCCTTAAATTATTCTATTGCAAATAATGAGGAGTTTGCTACAAAAGAGTTAAGCTGAATGTGTCTGAATGTCAGTGCATTCTGCGTAACCCCCTAAAATGTGTCATAATTTTGACAGAAATACGGAATGTGCCTTAATCTGGGCCACGTGCAACATCAAGTCAGCAGAATGCACTAAATATCTCCCAGCAGGACTGTTAACACCTGTTTTATCTGGATGGGTTTTCTAATTCACACCACCCATGGAAACTTGACATTACCTTCCAGCATAGTCACAAAAAGTTATTCCAATAAGCTGCCGTGGTAGGAGCTTATGGGAAATAAATTACCAGAACAGCATGATTTTTGAGAGCTTGTTTATCTCCCTATTTTCCCTTTCTTCAAATTTCCCCATTTCTACAAGGGAAGGTGAGGATTCAGGGCAAATTTCACTCAGTCTCAGTAGTCTGTGGCCAAGGAAACTGCAACATGCAGCCTGCCATACGAGCACCTTCCACAGAAACTGCAAATTTAAAACTAAAGAGCTTCCTCAGAAGAGTCATTATAAGTTTTGCATTACTCTGGGCCACATTTCTTGCCATTGCATTTACTTTCAGATTTGGAAGAATTTTTGTGTATTTTCTGCCCTTCTAAGTGTCATTATTCTGTAGTAGTAGTAAAAATTATTTTTTTTAATTACATAATAATACTTTTTACACTTTCTTCACAAGGAATCTTGATGGAAATACACAACTTTTAGACAGTCTTGCTCAAAATTAAAAATCTGTAATTAATTTAGTATGAACACATTTATATGTTAACAAGGACATAAAACTTCGAATATTCAAGAAAAAGGAAAGCAGATCACTTTCTTTCAGTTGGGTTAAACTAGTTTAAACCGCTATATATATATATATATATAAAAAAATATATAACCAGCTTGCTTGTTATAGTTCAATTATAATACTTGCAAAATGAGCCTGTATGAGTCTATTTCACATTGTTCACTTTGAAACCCTACTCTTTAATTTAAAAAGGGATCCTCACTTTTAGAATACCTAGAAATCAGCTATTGTGCATAACATAAAACAATACACTGTAGTGAAAATGGTGTGACAATTTTGCAAGTAAAATTTCATGACAACTTTTCACAGAAAGCAGGTGAATCAACAACAGTGTCCAATGAAATGGAGCACATGGCATAGAAGGTGCTTCCTATAATGATTGAGGTTACTTTGATACTTTTGGTACTTTTACAAATAATTGAAATAAATCTTACCATAGGTTATAACAAATAAATAATAATTGCTTACTTTTTATAGATTAGACACATTTTACCCCACAGGACATGTACAACTATGAATGCATTAGGGATTTTTTATATTTTAATTGTATTACCAGTTGCATATTTTTCTAAAGAGATGAGCAGATGTTCAGGTGTGCTGAACATCTGTCTTATAGTGAAGAACAGGGGACTGTCACTACTGAATATTGTTTAAGTGAGCATTTAAGAATCACCTAGACTCCCAAACAGTGTTGAATGTGTGGCATTTGAAGAATGGATAGGCAGGAGGATAAGGACATTAGACTGGGTAATCCATTTTGGTATACCAATTTTAATCTGGGTGGTGCTTTTAACCTCTTCAGTTGGACCCCTTTAGAGTAAGTCAGCTATCAAAAATGGATTTCTGCACCCAATACTCAGCCTTAGAAAATCATAGTGCATATAGATATATACAAAGCAAGCATTCTCTTAAGTAGAATAGCAGGCAGTATATTCAGTTATCACTGAAATGGAGCAAGTTCTTGACTTGTTTGATGTTTCTTTTTTGGTGAAGAAAGTATTTGACATATGCCCATTTGTACATAGTGAAAAAAGCTAAATGTCCACCTCCTTGGTTTATGAAGCCTGGTTTTGTTAAATAATCTGAATGATAAAACTGAGGATAAAGGCATGACACTATAGAACAGCAAGCATTTTCTATTAATATCTCCATCTTGTAACTTTTTAGTTTTTTGTTTTAAGGACTGGCAGAACATAAATACAAACTAGTGAAACCAGTTGGGAAGAAAACCCATAAGGAACAAAATTACAAAGCAAACCGAAAATCTGGGTGTTTCCCATGTGACAAATGAGTTGTCAACAGATCACAATGTGTGCAATGGATGAGTCATGTAAGAACAGAAAGTGAAATAAACCTGTCCTTTTAAATCTCTGAGAACACCTTTGGGCATAGCAGGTTGTGAAATATTATATGTTTGGCCAAAGAAGACTTTTGGCCAAAGTCTGTTTATGTAGTGTGTGTGAGGATTAACCATTAACATGTGAGAGTGTACATGACCAATTCTCTTACTGCTCTTAGACAAGGGAAAATCAGAGTTTAGGCCATTTCCACCTTGAAATACTTTTCAGTTTCTCCCAGAGCATTCTGAATAGCTAAATCTATATGGAAAGTTTAGTTCTCTTACCAACTCCCAACATGTGCATCAAAAATGCTTTTATTCACTCATGAAGACATCTTGGTTGCTTGCCTGAACCTCTGATCTTTTTGGAACCTGCAATTAAGACCAGATCACTGGCACTTCACCTACTACTAAGTAAGCAGCCAGAACTCAAAAGGTGTTGTGCCTCCTTAAATGACTGAGATTCCTGTTAAAATCAGACAAATAGCATCTGCTTTTACATTCTTTAAATTTTAATAATGTTATGCAACGTGTGAATTGTAAATGTTTGGAGTCCAGGTTGCCACCTGTAAGGCCTGAATTCGATTTTGACTGTACTAGTGCTACAGACCTTGAAAGGGAAGGAGCTATGTAACAGCAATAACGTATTTTCTAATTCTGCATTCATTTAAATCCTCCACAAATTGTATTAGTGATGAATATACATGCAAGAGGAAGATTCAAATGCATGCCTCTCAACTCAGGTTAATACTCTGGAGACATTTAGGAAAAAACATGCTGGTAAAGTGTGTTTGAAATACAATTATTTTGACACACACTATCTCATACCATAATACCAATCTTAGAGGAGTACTATTTAGTATTTGCAATTAAAAAGAAAAACCAAGCACCAAATACTGAAGAGCTTTATGGAATTTCTGTGCTCTGGAAAGTGAGTATGTATGTGATTCTCTGGATTTCCGTGGAATACTATTTCCATGGATGTCCTTAATCAACCATCAGCAACATTACAAAAGGGAAAATCCTTTGCCAAATTTTATCTGGGAATTGGGTCACGAATCAGAATGTCAAAACACACACAAAGAACTGTGGAAGATAGCGCTGAATGAAGTGCTAACAGAAATTATTGTTTTACTTTCGCTGCCAAAATAATCAAGAGTATTTAAGAGCATATATATATAAAAACACTATGTGGTTATAATAATGTGTCGTTTTTATAAAGGTGTCCCATTCTTCAGGAAGAATCCAGCTCAAGTAGGTGAACAGTAACTAACTTTTCTATGTGTTCTTGTAAACTATATTGTCATAAACTTAATAAAGGGGAGTTAGTCAAAGCAAGATATTTTTCGAGCTTCTTATACACACAGCGAAACATAATGCTGTGTTAGTCATAATTACATGTCTTCTGAGCATCCCACAATTAAATTTATTTTTGGAAGTGAAGAAAGTGTTGTCTGTCAGACAAAGGATATGAAAACTAATCTTGGCAACAGCAAAAATAATAGGAATAAAGAGGCATATTCTATGTGCTGAGTCACTGGTGAGTACATCCCACAAATGAGCTCTTCCTTTAAGTCTGCTGGGTATTAAGTACTAATGTTTATCTACATGCAAGTCCCCCAGTCTGATTTAGTGATTTATTTCTGTTAGTTAAATTTCAAATAACTTTCAGTCTAAAGCAGATTACCGACAACTATGCAATGTAAAATGTGACAGCATTTTCGCAATGTATCTTCTTTGCATGCCACCTAATCTGTTAATATTATCAGAGCTGTGGCATTTCTGTTTATTTGTACATCATCATATGAACTGTATCCCCTTAAATGTCAGTGTAAAAACATCTTAGAGATCACTAAGATTTTTGGTGTTAAGTATTTCAGGTGCTTTTTTCATGATACTGTGTGTATGAATACTATTAAAAGGATCAGATTTATGAAGAAAGCTTATTGTAAGCATAACTTGTTAGGCTTAATTTAAAAAGAATCAGATGGTGTTATCAACCTGATGATGCCCACAAATTAATTCCTAAATTATCATCATCTTAGCCAATTGTATCATTACCCACAATGCTGGAGCTACATTTCAGAATTTGACATAGTATCCTTGAGTTTTGATAAGGAGGTGATTAGGTTTCAGAACTAGGTTTTTGTTACTTCTGAAAAGCAATTCATGTAGTGTTGACTGACTTTCAACATGGTTAATTGAATAGCTAAGTGGCAAATATCTATATGGCAATGAAGGTTTATTATATCATTAATTACTTATCCTATTTATAGCTGTTAGGATTTTTTAAATTGCAGGTTTTCTATTCAATGTGCTACATTTATTCCACTCTTTTGAATCTTTAATATGAAATAAGAGCCTTTGAACAAAATAAAAATTGGAGATTGACATTAGTGGAGAACTTTATCAACAGCAGTCTGATCTTGGCAACATGTGCCTGTACAAGCAAATTTGCACATTTGAGACTCTTCTCTGTCTTGATATGCAAGATTTGTAGTCAATCTGTATATCCTGAATTCTGTACTGTAATGAGTGATATCTTCTGCTACAGCCCCTTGTAGTTCTGATGATCCAATTCACTATAATGATAAACATAATCTCTGCTATAAACTAGTTCTTTGCAAGCAAAAATTCACTACAGAATTGTGGTCGTATCTGGTGTCTGTGTTGTGTTACACCACAAACCTTCAGCCACTGTAGAATTCTACATGCACAGTATGTAGAAAAAACAGTAAAAAGCAGTAGAATTCTACATACACAGTGTCAGCTCTAGGAAGAGTTTACCCCAGTGAATAATAACCTCATTGCTAACTACTTATATAAACATGGACTTCAGGAATTCGTACCATTCTTGATTGAAACAGTACTGAGGAATGGAAGCTGCTTGAAATCTCTTAGAACTTTTGTAATTGCAAAATTACTCTCATCTGTGAGTGAGTCTGAAGAAAAAGTGTTTGGGGCTGCTTGGGTTTGAGTTCAAAGAATAACTGTGGTTTGCCAGGGCAAGAAGTAGGTAATTAAAGCAGTATTTAGAGACCTACTGAAAGCTTTAAAATGGGACAACTTTAAGAGTAACGTTTTCTAGACTGGAGAGGAAAGAAAGTGAAAATAACCCAAAAATGTTTTAATGCATGTCTCATTGAATCCCCTAAGAGTTTCTGAAAGTTCTATAGTAACCACAGTTATTATCAGAAAACTGACTGCGAGAGTTGTTTTCTGACATTTTCAGGGTATTACGGGGCTGTGAGTTGCCACACCAAACTTGCTCAATTCACAAGTCAAAACAAGACTTTATTATAAGGCTAACAGTGAAACCCCAGTCTATTGTCTGAAAGTTGGCCACTGCTATTGCTTCATACACCCCTACCAAAAGGGTGACTTTGGACTCAGGGCGTCTGTTACACTTCTCTTGGTGAACTCTGAAGCAAAACAGAATTTGCTTTGTAGTTCTGCAGAATACTGAATCATTGGTGTTAGTGGTAATGATTAGTTTTGTCTGAGAGTTTAAGAGACATGACTTCAAAGACACAAGCTGTAAAAGTAGACAAGTAAAGTAACCAGGTGCTATTTCTATAGGATATTTTTCACCTTAAATGTATGTGAAGGTTTAGGTATTAGGCATATTACTTATTAGATATTTGGTATTGCAGATAGATACTGAGATGTTTTCACATTAGGGCTTAAATGTTCTCCAATGAATTAGGTTTTGTTACATCTGTGGTCTCCTGAGCTATTACAGAGGGGACATGCCCATTATGAAAAATTACTTGATTAAACTAAGATGTTAGGAAATATTGTTCCAGTTATTTGAAGATGGGTGCTACCGATGTAGTGCACTGATTTTTCTTTCTTTTATTCCTTTTTTTTTTTCCTCCCTTTGGCTTCCAGTACTAAGTAATAGAGCAGAATTTCCCATCTTCGAAGTAATTGATACTGCATTATGGTTGATTTGAAAGTCCAAAGACACAGTGAGTTGTACAGCTAATAGCCAAAGAAATCTTCATTTCTTTTCAATTCTTCAGGGCAGAAAAATTTCTGTTCAAAGGGGTTTTTTATGTAGTTGATATTGTTTAAAGGTCGAGTAGAAATATTCTCTTCATGTGCACTATTTTCTCAACTGATGCAGGGGTTTAGTTGGAGGTCAGGGCTGAGCCAGCACAGTGCCTTGCCACTGCCACCAGGAGTGGCACCATACGCCTGTCCATCCTTCCCACCTCCCCTTTCCTCTTTCCTCTCCCAAACGATGCTTTACTCAGGCTGGGACACACCCTCCCCTCTGCTGGCTCCTGTGCTTATCTGACTGCACGGGAAACCGGAATGACTAAAATCCATTTGCCTTTTTGCTGGGTGAGTTTTCTGCGTGGAGCCAGCTCCTGGTGTGCTCAGAGAAGCGCTGAAGCCCAGCAGCAGCAGGGCCCTCACACCTGGGAGGAACAAGAGGTGAGGAAGAATCAGATCTTCCTATTTTAGCTACAGCCAACTTGAAACTGATTTAGCTGTGTCACATCTCTATGTCTTAACAAAATTACCTAGCTAATTTGGGGATTTTTGGTGATGTAAAACTACATAAACATTTAAGAAAATGGCAGTTAGTGCCTGGGTTGCTGCAGTGGCTATGCTGGGCCAGAGCTGGAGTAATCCCATTGATTTTAGGATGGTTATTCCACATTCAAAGCTGTGAAAATTAGTGACACCCACCAAACTGATCTATGAAAACTTTATGGTAGACCCCAATTTTTTAGTAACTTTCATTAGTTTAACTGCAGACTTTGAGTTTTGGTTTTCTTCTGTGATTGATTCAGTAAAGAGATTGTTTATCATTCATTGTAAATGTTAGCATGCCCTTGAAATCACGGTTTGAAAAGACTTCTTAAAAATGTGTTTAGTGATGTTTTGGCATTTATTGTCCTTGAAGATCCTACCTAAATATTTTGCAGGTATTTATAAATTTATAAATTTATACCCATGGATCAAGACAGTGTGAACTCGTAATATATATTTCTAGCGTCAGTAGTAAAAAGAATATTTATATCCGTTCAGCTACTACCATTTCTGGAGAATAATGGCTGAACTCCAACACAGAAAGATGACAGTAGTAAAAGACTTTCTTAGGCGAGAAAAGATACTGCCAAGGATCAAGTAGCTTTCATTCAAGAATGAATTTACCCCATATGTTTTGATGGTTGAAAACCGTTGACATGAGACATTGTAAAATGTGTAAACATTCAGATAAAATAACTGCATGGACTTGAGCTCCTGCAGGGTTATGTTTTTAGTGTTGAATATTCTTTGCTTTATTTTTAATGTTCTCCAATGATAATAGGTATGTAAAATACCTATTTGTTTAAAAATTGTTAAAATTTAGTTTTATTTTTGTGGTCCCAATTGCCTTGAAATAAATGCATCAACCCAGAAAATTATTCTAAAATCAAATCTGTTGAAGCCACTTGAAACAGAACACCTCTCTATACATAATTTTTCTGTTTTCATAGTAGCATATTTATAGACAAAGGTAGTAGTTTTTACATTTATAGCTGATTATTCCTTCATAGCTCCTGGAAGGACTGGGGTAATCAGCTGAGGATGGTGACTCAAGAGAACCTTTTGGAACACCCAGTCTACCACATCTGTTGGAAATAGACACATGAAAGCAGTCTAACTCTGTGATTATTCATTTTAGAGGCAGAAGTTTTATCCTTTTATTGATCTACATTTAGGCTACATTTTTGTACCTAAAACTCTCTGGTAACTGTATATTTCTTCTAAATCACCAAGAGAAGCCAGCACCATGTTCTTTACTAAGTAAGAACTATTCAGAGGAGCATAAACAATACATAAATTAAAGTTACTTATTGTAAGATTTGACGGAAAGAAATTAGAGAAACAACTACTAATGAGAGTGATATCATTTTCACAGAATCCTGCATCATCCCAAGTACCTTTGCTAACACCGTTGGAGGTTTTTGCTTACATTTTTTAGTAAACTCAGCCGCTCACATCTCCAGACATATACTCAGTGTCTAATTCTCTGTGGGTGCTTTCATTGTTCACTGCTGCTTGTTTGTAGCTTACAAAATCCAGTTTTATGTTAACTAGGTGGGTTGCTGAGTTGCCAGCATGCCATTCTGTATCGGGCATTTGTGAATTGTTTTTAAGCACCAAAGCGGACAATGAAAGCTTTATCTCGATTCCCCAATTAGCAGTAATCATTCTTGCTAAAGTTTGGTAAAGAGCTGTAGTATGCAATGAATGTAAAGTATTCATTCCTGGGCAGTTTCTTTTTTTTTTTTTCCCCTCGCCCAACATTTCTACATTTTGTCAAACAGTCTTATGCTGCTTGTTATTTCTATTCATGTTGCAGATTGAGAATGTTGATGTCTGCCTTAGTTTTCTGGCAGCCAGAGGCGTAAATGTCCAAGGTCTTTCTGCAGAAGGTAAGAGAAACAAATCATCAGATCAAATAACAAGATTTTTTCCTGAAAGCTACATTTCTTAACACAAATCACTTGCACCTGAATACCAAGCTCCAGCTGTCTTGAACAGCATGCAAATATAGATTAGTGATAACAAGTGAGAGAGTTTCCTTTTAATTTTCCCTTGAAATTGAACCAAGTAATGCAATGTGTATGAAGCTTGAGACAATGTTTTAAAACAATATTTTTTCAATGGTATTAATCTTTTCATGTTACCTCCACAATATTAGATAGGCACAGAACTTCCCGAGCATTTTTTTTTTAACTTGTTCATATTTTTGATTCAAAACAGCAAACAAGAATGTAAGAATCTTGCTCAGACAAATAAATCCAGGCAAGACTATTTGTTTCAGCAAATTTATTATTAGTAGTAATGCTGTCCAGATGAGTCTGAAAATTATAGTATTCCTTTGATGTCTTCTATTAAGTGAAAGAGTGAATGGTTTTGCTGTTTCAGTTATTCTGCTGTATTAGTCACCTTAAGTGATTGCCTAATGTGGTTGCAACTAAATTAATAAATATAATGAACAAAAACCATTACAAATATCAATTGTCTTAATTATTGTGTAATATTTGCCTTGTTCATGTAAGAGTCAAGCAAATTAATAAAATGTGTATGTCTTTGTCCTGTAGCAAATTAAGCAGTTCTGCCAGGTGCTGTGCACCTTCAAAATCCCTCTGACCTGTATGGCACCTGAAGGTAACAGGTCCAGAGATGCAACCCTGTATTTTTATTTTGCTTGTAGCAAAACTAAAAGCTGGAAGGAAATTTTTGTTTTCCCAGAGATGATAATTTCAGTTGCATTCTAGAAGATTCACAAAGAAAAAATTTGATTGCTAACCACTATTTGATTTTTAAATTAACTCAGAATAACTATCTTTCACCATCTGAACCTATCTAGGATTTTAAACGTGCAACCCAGACACAATATGTCCTATCTATTCACTTTGATTGTCAAATTGAGAAAAGCTCCTTAAGTGATTTAAGAGGACCTTTGTATGTACTTACAGATATCTTGTTGGAAGAGAATACTAAAAGTTTGCATGTTGTCATTCACCTCAAAGCTACTTAGAACCAGAATTTCTTGAGCAGCCTATTTTTACTTGCGTATAAAATATGAATCAAATGTGTGAATAGCATGAATTTATTTTATGAGGATACTCATCATTGTTTATTACCTTGACATGGTACATGACACATTTTCTGTACTTTATAAAATCAAAATCTGGGTGCATCTGTAATGCCTTTACTCCTACCTTTGTTTTGCTTTGGAAAATCATTTTAATAGGATATAAGCTTCAATTGTGTAGCTTTAATACTTCATATACTAATAAAAGCAATAATACTACTTAGGACTAAATGCAAGGACTATGATTTAAAATGCTCATTATTCTTCAAAACCAACTTTTAACATTTTTTGCTGAAGTAAGATTAAAATTAATTCTGCTGTTATGCTGTTGGTCATGAATCTGGAGTAAATCCACTACTCTCTTTGTAATAATATTCTTCGAAGTACTGCAGAAGTGTGATTCCTTTAAATATACAATTTTTACTATGTATAATCCTGAATATTAAAATTTTTTAGGGGGAGAAGAAATTGCATTTCTTGTAATAAGCTTTTGTTAAAGTGTCTTATTACTACCAGATCATTCATTAATGACCAGAAAGGTTGTGGAACAACAAACCCTAAACTTAACTAGTTTTGAAGATTTCACAAACCAGTTTCTGACCTCATTTTGACACTTGAGCAAAGAGGTCTAGAAAAAAAGTAATTTTCAAATCTTGACTGCCGAATCTCTGCTTGAGAGACCAGTTGATAAATAATTATCCAGTTGCTACAACGAAAAACAATCCCCTCATTTTCTGAGAGTACGTGTTTATTACACATTAGAAGTTTCTGGATTTTTTGCTTGTGAGAAATCTTCTAACTTTAACTCAATTAGAAGTAGGAAAGAAAAAGTTACTGATAGCATCTTTCTCTAAAAATAGTAAAAAATATAGTTGAACACAAAGAGAGCAAAATTTTAAGATTAAAAAATGTCGAGTGGGATTTAACAAAGGATTCTTTTTCTGAGCATTAAGTGATCCAAAATGATAAGAATAAATAAAATGGTGTCATGTACCGACAATCTTCTCAAATCAGAGCCACTTAAAACGGGTAGTTATGTGGGTTTTGGGGGCATTTTTAGGATAATTTTAAATATAAGTTTTCTGTATTCCTTGACAATGATCTTCCTTGAAACCAACGTGACTGCAAAAGTAATAGGTGCCTAAAAAGTTTACTCACTCTGGCAAAGTTCTGCATATCTCAGGTGATCTCACTGGTAATCAAAGATCCTGCAGCATCTTCACAGGGAAGATGAAAAAGTATGGCTGCTTAGAACAAATTTACATTTTGAAGAGTATATTCCAGTGTCCAGGATTTGGTTTGCTTTTGAAGGACAGGTTGTGAGCATAAAAGCTGGCTTGTGTACTATATGTATTAACATTTCAACTAATCCTATTGAAAGAAAGTTAATATGATTTAAAAGAGATGAAAATGACAGTAATTTTTTTATAAATTCAGCTTGAAAATTTACCTAGGAAAGCTGTGTAGCAAACACAGCTCAGTATTTTGGTTTGCAGGGAAGACAGAAAGGTTGTGGCATTGCATGGTAGGTTGCAAGTCTATAGGTCTAATAAAAACCTTTCACAAGGTGGTCTGTGCCAAAGAAAATTAATAATGAGCTTATGAACAGACCTAAATGCTGCCGATAACTTCATTAAAGTCTTCTGAGGTTGCTTTTTTGACACTGAGATCCTTTATCCTTCAAAAGGATAGCATTATCCTTTTAAAATCTTCGTCTCAGGATTGGCAAAAGCTAAAAAAGGAATGGGAGACATGGGGATGCTACCGTGGTTCAGAAGAATTTTATTCAGGTAGCTGTTTTAGCCTTGTGCAAGCTGTAGTTTTAAGTCTTCATTATCAGTAATAGCAGTATAAAATAGAAACCTATAAAATCATGTTACTCGAAAGTTCAAACATGTAATCATGAGCATTACAGCCACCTTTTTTAAAAAGAACCTTCCATTTATTTTCTTCTCTCATGTTGCCTGCACCTCTGTATGAATGGATATGTGCTCACCAACAAGAGCCACTACCATATAGTCTTTTCTATTTTTCCAGAACTCACTGTTTATTACTGATGTGCACAGAATTTGACCCAAAAGCAAAAAGAGTAATTTAAAGTAATGAGGTTTGAAGGGATGTATATCTAAGACCAGAAAGAATTCAAATTTTTCTGAATGAACTTTTCCTTAATTAGAATATTTGTACTTTGTTGAGACAGGAGTATTCATTTCAGATTATGTGCCTTATTTGAGGTTGGATATACTCTTGTTTATGACCATGCAAATGACTCATCATGGGGACATCGTAGAGATAGGTGTTTATTGCAACACTGACACATATTAAGCAAAAATTATAATAAAAAATAAACTATCAGTGACACCTAAAATGTCTCTGATATTACAGGTAAATGAAGAGATCTAAGACATAAACATGTATAGCTATAGGTATGTACAGAGATATTTTAGTATGACTCTTACAAAACTGAAGTCTAAAACCAAAGTGGTTTCACTTCTTTTTCTCTTTCTTTTTTTTTAAACAGAAATAAGGAATGGAAATTTGAAAGCCATTTTAGGGCTGTTTTTCAGTTTGTCTCGGTACAAACAGCAGCAACATCATCAGCAACAATACTACCAGTCTTTGGTGGAGCTACAACAGCAAGTCTCTTCAACTCCAGCTGAAATCAGCCAGTCCAAAACACACCAAGATATGCAGTCAAGGTAGGTTAAGAAGCTTTTTTTCTCAGATGTAAAAGCTTTTTATTTTTCTGTTAGGAAAAAGACAAAATTTTTTATAAAAAATAGGCCATTTAAATTTTTTTTTTAGCTATTTACGCAGTGGATTCAATGTGGTTTTTGGTAGTAAGCCCGCATTTCTTCAGAGTAAAGTTAGAGCAAGAGCAGAGAACATTCCCAATTAGATTTAGTTCCAATTTTAATTAATTGTAAGCCTTTCTTTTACTTTATTATTGATTTTTCTGCCCATTGCACAATAAGAGGCAGCTAGCACACCATGTGGTTAGTATACTGGTTATTTTCATGTTTTCTTCACATACCCAGTTCCACATGTAAATACACAATTTCCAATAATTAACAAAACACATGGGGAAAAGGCACAAATAATACTTTCATTTGTTATAAACTCTTTTTATCCCCACACATTCTGTTTTTGAGGGCCTAATTCTATTTGAATGTTTTTTAAAATGGAGAAGAAATAGCCTTATCTAGTTGTTTCTTTTAAGGGGCCAGGTTTTTACTTAGTTTTAAGAAAGCAAAGCACTCAGCAGAATACAATAATTTCCAAATTACATTGCTTTCAGACTGTATCCAAAAAGATATTTTAAGAAGGCAGTTGCTTAAAGGCCACTACAGAAGAATGAGTTTGAAACACAAATATCTATTTAAATGGAAAGAGTATTAACAATGTATATTTTACTGGGGAAGGTAAAAAAAAAGTCAACTGTAGGTCTTCGTGAAGAGTTTTGTCTATTGCTTTGTTGGGTTTTTTCCATTTTTTATATCCCTGTTTAAAATGTTTTTGTGGACTTACTGAACAACTGTATGTCTAGAATGTGGTAAGTCAATGATCTACATTGGATTAAAAGCATCAGAATTATTTATTGAGATTCTGGTTCTTAAGTCTATTCATATATAAGTTACACTTTCATGTGTATAATAAACATACTCCTTCATCAATTGACAAAACTTTTAACAAGTCAGCCTGATAGAAATCTATGTCTTGGAACTAGAAGTGGTTTAAAAATATGTTTTGGAGGACAGTGTTGCTGATAGCATTTTAATTACCTCATTTGATGCAGAAATTAAGATACACTTGTGTTTGGCTGGGGTGTTACGAAGTGAAATGCTTTTATTTTCTCTGCTACTGAAAATTAATGTCTGGATGCTTTCTTTGTGAAGTATACTACTAACATGTAATCTAGGAAATTATGCTGTGGTCGTAGAAGAGTCTGGCCATTCTCAACGTAGTCCAAAGTTGAATTTCTGCTTTATGAAGGATATTTAATACTGCATGAGAGGAAATAACACCTTGTTATTCAGGAATTAATTGTTCACAGCTTTAATCAGTGGAATTAAGAGCTTATCCAGTTTTCTGTAAATACCTTTGGTTACTGGTTTTTGTTTACAATTTAGTGAAAGAACTGAAACATTTCCTGATTTGTAATTCACTCATGGTGAATTTTTAATTGCAAAAAAAATTAGTGTTCCTTTATGCATCATGTCTATTGCAAGGGTTTGTCCAAAAAAGCCTGGATAAAGCAGGTTTTATTACTGTTTGGGTGACAGTGATTGCATATGGTAGGCAAAGAGGTGATGAATCTTTTATTAAGCTTTCCATTATAATTCCCTGAGATCTCATGGTCCTTCTGCACTTTTTTCTCCTCTTCTGCTTTGCTATGTTAAAACATGCTTCATTAAGAGGAAAGGCAATTATTCCCTGTCCCAGAAGTCCCACATTTATGCTTTTATAGAGCAACATCTAAGGCTGGTTTAAAAAAATTTCTACTTCCATCAGTGTGCTTTAGACTTCCACTTTAATCTAGGAGTTTAAAATCATTTAATTCTTTGATTAAATTTCTACTCATAGCTATGTTTAAGATGTAAAATATTTCTATGTAAAAAATTATTAGACCAAGATTGATGCCATCTTTCTTATTTCTTATCTGTAAACTGAAAGCAAGATTTTTTGTTTCTTTTCATATACACAGAAGTTTGATGCTTGTCACTATAAACTTCTGTATTTCCTGAGGGAGTATGGTTTATTCTATCCATATATTTTTCATTTAAGTCTTTAAGGAGAAAGAAAGGTCCCTACTACTAAAAACTTTCTCCTATATGAAAAGTTTCTATCTTCTACTATAAATACATCTAGTATTATGATCTGCTAGAAAAACAAGGAGCCCTGGAACTTAGAAACAAAAAGAAATACTTTTTTTTTTTTATTGTCACTGTTCTGAAGTAATATAAGGAAATTAGTACAAAATAATATGTCCCCTTCTAAGAAAAATGACTACATGTGAAAAACAAGATTTCCACAAATAGATGGGCATATATAAATGTACACTGATGTGAATTCTCTGTGGTGGACTTATCAACACTTCTTTTCATAGTAGTCATTTAATTCAATTAAGAGGAAGACTCACACATATCAACTTTGTTAGATACATGAGAAATAAAGATGTCTTTTTGATGCACTTGGTACATTTAAGTTCATTTGATATCTATGTGCTTGTGTGCATACATTTAAGCAAAAGCAAAATAAATACACTGAAAAAGGTGGGTGCTTCTTATTGACTTTATAATTTTTTTAAAATCTTCAATAATCAATCACATTTCATGTTGTACTTTAAATATTTGAAACTATGTCTTAGTTTCAATTAATAACTGAGGTTATTTTAGGTTAAAATATTCTATGACAAAAGTTAACTTTTTCATTGCTTCCAGCTAACGCATACTAAGCATATTGTGTAATTTTAACTTTACTTCCTAAGAGGTAAAAAGCTGTTGTATTTTCTTTATTAAACAAATACGAGAAGGTGATGCCCTTCACTTTTTCCAAGAGAAATACAGATTGTACATGGGAGAGGGAAATAACCTCTGAGAAGTCACACTGAAGATGATCAAATTACAGAGGCTGTAGCATTCAAGCCCTGGTGAAGACCAAGAAAGTTTTTGCTTTGTATGTGCAGGGCCAGCATCTCACTCTCCTAATTTAAAAGCCTGCTCCTGGTGATGATGGTGATGGTGATGATGATGACGATGATGGTAGTCATCCTCATTTCCAGATTATGATGACCTCAGTAAAGATCAATGTCTGTGATCATTACTGTGTCCATTCTGCGTGCCACTGAAGACAAGTTACTTTATAGAGTGTTTGAGCTCTTTGTCAACAAAAACTGAAACAGGCACCAAATTATATTAGGACTCCACATACACAGGTTGTTTTCTAAGGTAAACAAACAGAGGCCCTGGGGGAAGGTTATAATCAGAATATCACAAGACTGGACAGATTAGGTTTGTGCAGAAATGGGGAATTCAGGAGACTAATTCAGGAGGCTAGTTGTCCTTGAGTGACTAGGAGACAGCACAGACCAGGAATATAATTAAACCAGTTTCTGGAGGAACCTCTCTTCCCTAAGTGCAAAGTTTACATGGGAGGATAATGAATCTTCTTTAGCAGGCTCCTTGCAAAGTTATCCAAACTGGGTCAGTGTAGCAATACTCTTAACTTTCCTATACCCATGTAATCTGTCTGTGACCAACGTCAGAATTGCAAAAACTGTGCACACAGAAGGCAAGCAAGATTCTTCTTGTGAAAGAGTATCATTGCCCTATCTAATCCTACAGCCAACAGCAATATTTCAAATTAAATGTAAAAAGAATGAAGGAAGTTTATTCCTGGTAAGTGAAATTGCCTTGAAAAAAGCATACTTCCTTTTCGGAAGATTGTAGTTTTGTACCAGTAATTATAAAAACTCTGAAATTATTAGACTATTAGTGAAAAAATCTGTGGTAAATAATTAATGATAATCAAAGACAAAGAATAGTTTTAGATGTGATTTCTGATTTCTTTTTATCCTAAAATTTCCTATATTCTTCCATGACTAACTGTGGGAATTGAATACTTCGAAATCTGAAGTTGGCACTTCACTGCTTCCTTATGACTTTATTGCAGTTCTGAGATTTATTTTAAAAAATACAGTGCTGGTGGCCTTATTTATGTCTGTCAGTACAGAGAGATGACAACAATGGCTACATTATATTTTTATGCTTCTCTGTGCTAGTGGATTCCATTATCAGAGCAATACATCTGTGGTGATGATCTTTCAACCACCCAGATAGTAAGAGAAAACACATGTGGATGAAAGAAGTTCTGTCTCATTTACAGATTAGACAGTAACTGGTTTCAGTAAGCTGTCAGAAGAATTCCCCTAGATGGACAAACTTTTTTATTATATACAGGAATGATGAGCACAGCTTGAGGTCCAGATGGATTTTGTTAAATTTGTTATAATAAAAGTGCACCCTGGTTTTCCTGGGCATATAAACAAAGTTAGGTAGCTGATTTCTGTAGGCAGTTACATATATAACTACTGCAAGGAACATGGTTTCATTTTGCCTGCTGCTCAGAAGTACTAGGGAAGAAATTAAGCATGTTGGACACAGAGCTTATGCTGTGTGAAATACAGTAATGAAAATGCAGTTGTTATGATTATGAATTGAAATAGATCCATGTCAGAATAGTGGCAATCTGCATAGCAATCTTGATTACATCACTCTGTTTAGAAAAAGGCCTTCATTTAAATATTCTCAAGGTTTAAAATATGGTTGCAGCACTCTACACAAAGTGCATGGCACTGACATAGGCTAGAAACTGGAAGGTGTACACAGTTGTGTGTCTTCCTTGGTTAAGATATAGGAAAATGATGAAACAAGTCCCTTTGTTGTCCTTAGCTCTTGCCATTGCTAGTCTCTTGGTTTTGGTGAAGGGAAATGGGTAGGTAGCTCCTGCTTTTCCCAGTACAGAATCATTATCAAATCACTGAAGAGAAGAAAAATTAGGAAAATATTTATTTCTTCTTTCTGTTCTCTGTTTACTTGTAAGGGTCTAAGCAATCAAAGTGCTATTAATCTAATCTGATGTATTTTTATGTGTCTGGGAGATAATGCAGAATTAGTTGCTTAATGTGATTGTTCCAGGATCTGCAGGAAGCTGACCTTCAAATGGCCCTTATGTATTTAGTTTTATTTTAGCCTTTTATTTTACCTTGCAAATCAGCTTTGTCCCCAGTTTGTTCTACTCCCCAAAGATAAATCATTATAGTCCTCAAGGTTCCCAATGATAGGAACATCAGAAAGGAAGTTCTTTCATCATATTTGTCCTGAAGTTCAAGTAAATAAAGAATTTAGTATCTCTCAGTGGCAAGTGACTAACCTGTCTAATAACCTTCACACAGAAAAGACAGAACAAAGAAGTAGTAAGAATGTATTTCTTATATACTTCTTCCCTATAACCCATCCTCTCTAAGAAGATATCTAATAACATTTCTTAAGCTAAAAATAATGGGGGAAAGGGTGTTTCAAAGTGACATTCAGGTTCTAAAACAAGTGGTCTTTTCTATAGTTATAATATACCACTCTAGCATACTATATCAAGCCTAGATAGAAAATTTAAAAATTTAAATTTTAAAGTATTTTTAGTGTCTCAATAGCATTTCAGATTTTTTTAAACTGTTCATCCCCTATCTGACCATTTCACTACCAATCCTTCATAAACTGCTTGTATCTTTTACTTTCTTATGTACTTCTGTGGGCTGGATCCTTGAAACTTGTCCTTTACTGATTGGTATCTCCCCTTGTTTGTTGCACACCATTTTTTCTCCTTGCAAAGTACCTGCTGTATGTCTGAACATTTTCTTTAGGAACCTGTGACATGTAGTTACACTGATTTCTTCTGTTTATAAATTACCTCTGCTCAAGAACAATATTTTTTCCCTGGCTCTTCTGCTGTTTGCAGTTCAAAATGCAACTGTCATCTTTTCACATTATCTGTTCTTGCAGTTTTCAAAAGAGTGTTTTAAATCAGTTTAATGGCAATTTTCATTTTGTACATTTCAGATATTCTCATTGTCTGGCCTGTGTCACTCTTGCCGCTCATTACTTCTATATGTCAGTTTTGATGCACTTTGGCTATAATTTTCACTGTTGCTAATCCAGATCATGTAGAATTTAATGGGAAGTGTTCCATTCATCCTTGTAGCACCTAAATCCAATCTTTTATATATTTCCTTTTGAAGGAATAGAAGATTTATAATGAAGTTATTTTCCCTTCAGATATTCTTTGCTGCTCTACCCTCACTCAGTTCTACTGAGATTCATTAGTTCTTCTCATTTTCTGAAAATTAAGTCTGATGCAAATGTCCATACATTTATTACTTTCCCAGATCTGCCACCTATTTAATACTGATGTCTTGTGAACACTGGAGGTTGCCTGTAATTATTTGTACATGGCAAATAAAATTCCAACACATGTAAAATGCAAGGGTAGCCACATTAAATTAGTGCAGTCTTTTTTTTGTTGTTTTATGATTCCTTTTTTACCTATTAAGAAGTAAAATGTTCTTTTTTTGTTCCTATATATTCCATAATAAATTCCTTGATACCAGTGTGGGGCCCAGTCTTTTCCTTGCATTCTGGAATTTATTTAAGTCATAGTTTTATATTTGTACTGCTACTTTCTTTGCTTCTGTCAGTCTTTTTTATCAACTATTATCTCTTACTATTTTCACAGACTGTGCAACAAATTTGGTGTTCTACATATTGGGGTTTTGCAGGTGTCACTTAATGAAATAACATTACAGTTGGAAGCTGTGGAGGAAATTACTTTCTCTCTTCATTTACCAAAAAACTCCAACATAAAAATCCATATAAATTCCAAAGAAGCATAGGCAGTGTTGTTTGGCAATCATTGCCTGTGGAAAATAGATTAAAATAGAAGTGAAAAAAAAATTTTTTTATATTTAAAATTCACCAGACTTACAAGAATTTATTTGTGTTTTGAAAATAATTAAGGGAAAATAGCTGAAATGCTGGTAGAATCTTTTGTATTTTCTTTATATTACAAAGCTCTTTACCATTTTAAAGTCAATGGGGAGACCAAACAAAATGCTTACAAATGTATTTTACTACTGTCAATAGAAACAGTTAACCATGTGATAATTTTTTGACTGATGCAGGTTTATAGCAATCCCAGCCATACATTAGGATGTGTTATGAATGTGGATCTTCTGGAAATCTATGCAAAGATTCAAGAGATAATTAGCATAGATTTGAAGAAGTAAGAGCATCAGCATTTCTGTCACCTTCGTTTCCATTCCCTCTAGGAAAAAAACTTTATTACAGTCTTATTGTATCAAACTGTGAGGCAGAATGGTGGCATATGATTCTGTGCAGATACTCTGATATAATTTTGTTCTAATATAAGATCATAAATGGTATGGAGATAAGGTCATAAAAGGGTACAATCAATCCCTAAGGGCCTAATCCTCGTTCTGGCAGCACACTGTAATCCACTTGTCCAATTTGTTCAGAGAAAAATAGTAAGATTTAAAAGAGATGGCATTTTAGGTGTGCTAGAGGTTAGGTTAAGCACAGTAGCTAAGTAGCACAGTGTCCTAAACCGCAACACACAGTTACTGCTAGATATCCATTTTGTTTCTTTAACGTTGTGATTCATGTACTCCTTCATTAAATTCCATTAAATACCAACACTACAATACTGGGACCAAAGCGGAAAGCTATGGTCACTGTGGCAGACGATTCATTCTTACTGCAAGTCTCTGTATTCTGCAAGAACATAAATATTGATGCAAAACAGGGTTATCTGCATTTTGCTTTATGAGTTGTGAACAATAGGAAAACATTGAAAACATAATTTTACTTGTACCTCCAAGCATGAATCATTTGGAGACAGACTGCTTGAATAAGATGCCAGAAGTTCAAAGAGCGGAAAGGAGAAATGTCCAACTAATTTAGAACAGGTGACAGGGTATGAGCTAGAACTGCCTGAGCCATAGACATTTCCTCTTGTGAATGAAAAAAATAAATGTGTTTTTATGTGTTAGATATACACAGATAATATAACTCTACCTATAAAATACATGTTCATATATAACATTATATAAATTTTAAATGTTTATGTATTTACAAACAAATAAATAGATATAGATATATGTAGATATATAGATACATTTATGTAGATATAGCGATATATTAATTCACCAAGACTGGGCTAAAAAGGGAAAAGAAATGTCTGAAAAATATTGTTTGTACAGAAAATCAAGTGTTTTGGTTTCTTCCTCAGTGTTCCTTGCCTGTACATTTGGGGAATCGGGGATCTTCTACCTGCCCAAACTGTTTGGTATGGTGAGGAGCCTGGAAACTTTTGTTTCCTGTGGCATCTTTTCACACACACTTGGAATTTGGAGTCAGGTAGACCTTAGAATATTATCTCTTGTTCTTTTCCAACAGTAGGATGATGAGCAGCCAAGTAGCTTATTAAAAAAAAAAAAATTAAAAAGAAAAAAATGGTGCACAGTGCAACTGAGACCTTCTGGGGGAATTTTTACATTGCAAAAGCATTCTTCTTAAACCAGTCTTTTTTCAGAGAATCATTCTAATACAAAAGTCTTGAACAGCTCTGGAGTGCATTGACACTAGAGATTAAATGTACTTTATAATATCAACAGCATATTAAAATTCAAGTATGCCAGTAAGGAAGAAAGAGTTTGATTATGTACTACAAACCCCTTTGCCTTTTTCTAATTTTAACATACTGCATAGCTGGCATTTTAGAACCACCATGTGACTCTTAACATTATAGGAAAATGACAGTGTGATGTAACATGATCCTTTTGATCCTTTGGAAGACTTAATAAAAAGTAGATGATATTCAGGGTGTCACTGCGTGGGTTACTTTTTGAGGAAGGAGGTTAAAATATTTTTAGCTTTATTCATGTTCTGTTCAGGTTTATAGAAGCTTCATCCTTCAGCTTTATGTGCTAACCCACTTTCAAGGACCTGCTTCTTTTCTGACATATTGTATGGCAACAAGATAGACTTTCTGGTGGTTTAGTCCAGTGTCAAACAATCTAATCCGTTGCCTTCTTCATAGACTCATAGAATGATTTAGGTTGGAAAAGACCTCTAAGTTCATCAAGTCCAACTGCTAAGACCCAGCACTGCCAAGTCCATCACTAAAACCTGTCCCTAAGTGCCACATAAAGTCATTTAGTATTGTAGCTTATATTGATTTCCTAGTTTCCTCGACACCTTTTAGGACCATTTTGTAACTGTGTCCTGCCTGCAAATGCATGACCTCTATCAGTTCCCCATCCTGATGGCACATGGTGCATAGGTCCCCAGTGCAGCTGACTGTGCTGCACAGCCCTGTGGCACCGTGCAGAGTCCTGGTTCCTGCAACCAGTCAGCACAATACAGACGTGGTGTTCTCCATCAGCACCTCAGGGTCAGCAACATCACTGTCCTTTCTTCTCAATGCTACCTCAGCTACCTCTGTGCTAGACTGCCTTTCTGGGCAGTCTCAGGATGTTTATTCCATTTTCTCACAGCAAAAGAAATTCCCCACTTGTCACCATTTCATATCTGTTGACTAGTGTTTCCCTGGTTTGTAAGAAAATATTGATGACTTCCACCTGGAAGACAGAGTCCAGATTATTTTTGCAGGGTCCAGATTATATCTAAGGATTTGGTGTCAGATGTCTACTTCACTTCTCCTGTGTGTTATTTGGAAGAGGAGAGCTAAGCATGATGCCTGGTCCTGTGTACGTGGTGTAGATGATGGCTTATATGAGTATTATGGCAGTGGAAAGGGTTTTGGTAGCAGACAGCTAAGAGCCAGAGGCCTTCAAAATCCCCCTTTCTGGCCCTCTGACAAGTAAAACCTTCCTTGTCCTGATGCTGTAGCATTAAACTGATACTGTCTGATCTGTTCAAATCCATTTACTGCTTTATTGAAGGCTCATACGTACAAAATCATGGTGTGGATTTGTAAGCATTAAAAATAACTGTTTTAAGAAAAACGGGTTTATTTTCCTGACTGACAGATACTACTCACAGACAATTATCTGGCAGGACAGAGGGTAGTAGGTAAATATTTGTTTATACATTTAGAAGAATGGCTAGGCTAAAGTCTAGTCTGCAATAGTGTTGCAGTTCACATCTGTAAAAGTGAGGCCAGCAACTGGGAAATGCATTCGTGCAAAGATCTCATGGGCCCAGCACATCCAGAGTTAATCGAGAAGGAAAACCTGAAGTCATTAGGAACTTAATGCATCTGCTTTATGAGTTGTTAAATTCTCTTTTTGCCTTTCTTTTGTCACATTACTTTGGAAAATAAATTTACTCAGTCACAGTGGAAATCATGCTTTACAAATCATGTTGTACTGACATTGACACTTTCATCAATGCCTTTCAAGCCTGTCTGGAAAGTTTAAAAGCAGTCTATAGGCTGATGTTTCATGAATTTGCAAGTGCATGGAGTCCCAACTAACAGGCACAGAAGGAAAGCATTCTAGAAAGCATTATCAGATAGGTATTTTTGTATTTATTGCTATTAAAAGTCTCTGGTCTAGCTTATCAACGCTGAGATTAAGGGTTTTTATCTTTCCATTTACTCTGGAATGTGTTGTTTGAGGTAGGAATGCTATGATACACTAAGGCACTGCATCCTGTTCACTCTCTTTTCCCATCTTACTTTCTGTGTTGATTGTACTGTGTATCATTCCACCTTTTACAGCATAAATGCACTAAGGTTTTATTTTACATACAATTTTTCTCACAAATGTCTTATTTTAGTCAATGCAGATAACGAGCTATTCATTTGTAGATGCCTTCATTTTAAATATGTTGGAAAAAAGCCATGAGAGAAAGATCTCATCAAAAGATGGACTATTATGCCAGGCACAAATGTAGCAAATTCAGTAAAACAACCTATGTCACATTTGCATCATAAGTCCAGACATTATTAAGAAATATAGCCTTGAAGTGAAATATAATTCAATGTACTAAAAACTAGATAGATAAAAATACCTAAAGCACAATTATTATGAAATTTTTTTGATATTATTATAAGTAATTATAATATCCACAGAAGCTATGTTCATATAAAAAAGCAATTTGTCAGCATTACGCTGAAGATATATGTCAGAGAATTGAATGCTGCTTTTACATATTGAATGATTCCTTTTTGCCCTTTTAAGACTGAAGTACTCTCCTTTTTTTTAAGATTCGTCATGTGCAAATGTGCCATTTTTAATTGGCAGGAACAGAGGCAGCTCTGAACCCTTTGTTGGGGTTTAATTTGTTAAAGTAGCAATAATCTCACATCCCATTTGAGTCTTATGTTGTCCCTTGGTTTGTGCTTTCTTCTTGCCCCTTTTCAGCACTGCAGTGCTAAGAAGGGGAAGACCTTTCTTACCTGACAGTTTCTCCCATCTGGTTTACACTCAGGCTGGCTGCTTCAGGGGACTGGCAGAAATTGCTTAACACTGTTCTGGTAGACTCAACACCACCAGGTGCTTTGAATATGTGCTGCCAGTCCATGAAGCTGGGACTAGAGCACTGTGGTTTCTGCTGCTACTCAGAAGAATTGCTGGAAGATGCAGAACTTTGAGAAACAAAAGAAATCTGTGACTATCAAGAGTTCCGGCTTAGTTGTCCATGACTTCCTTAATAATTCAAGGAATTTGATGTTGTGATTGCACCTGGCTTAGGCACCTGTCTACGGCCTCAGACTATGTGGATCCCAAAGGATGCACCTGTTTATGGAAACTGAAATTATCTGACAGAAAGCTGTACCTTGGCCATATATTTTACATACCCCCTATGCAAATGTGTAGAAGATTAGAGGAAATAATTTGCTGTCTAGTAATGCCAGGTTGCTGGGTGTCAAAAGGAGCACACAGTTTTTAGCCCTATATCATAGCATGTCTTCTGTTGCAGAAATGCTACTTGGATGCCTGAATAGACAAAGGTGCATTTTCCTGTGGAATTTCACAGTGAGTCTAAGCACATGCCAGGGCTTTCTTAATGCAGCCTCTGATTCATTGCCTGGGTCACCACATATGTGACCTGTGCTGTAACAGTAATAAAATTTGTGACAGGGTGTTTCTTCCTTATAGCTGTACTGTCAGGAGGGTCACCTTGCTGTAGCGGGAATTTTTCTGAATCCATGTTGCATTTGGTATAGCAGATCTGTTCCTAACAGCCCTACTGTGAATCCAGTCAGGTTGCTGGAGAGACCAGTAGGTGTGTGTATTTGTGGTTAGTNTGGGGTATGAAAAAAAAAAAAAAAAAAAAAAAAAAAAAAAAAAAAAAAAAAAAAAAAAAAAAAGCCCAATGTTTTAAAGTAAATTCTGTGTGAATTGAGCTATACTTCAGGAATTCAGTCACTGTGGAAATTTGCTCACTTTTTCTATTCATAAGATAATTTCTAGCAAATGAGACATGTTATAACAATATCCATTATTTCATGATATGTTCATTGCATCTCTCATAAAACTCTGCATGTTTACATTGTTTCATATTGTTGCCAGTTAATTTGTGTTTTCTATCCATGTTCGATTTGCATTCATTAACTCATAGTTTGCTGGTAAGTGTGTTCTTTCTATACATATTCAAAGAAATTCTTTAATTCAATTTCTCTGTTTCTTCTCATACAGTCTCACAGCCAGATATGCAACTCAGTCTAATCACAGTGGAATTTCAACCAGTCAAAAAAAGGCTTCTAGGTCAGTTAAATATCTCTAATTTATTGCTTGTTAGTGATACTCAAGCAAGTATATGCCCATTGATATTTTCTCCTTTGGACTTAAGCAGACACTAAACAATGTGTAATTTTTTTTATGTGTGCAAGCTTTGCAATGGTGAGCTTTGCCACAGAAAAGCCTCATATTAATTGGCTTTTGGCCAGTTGGCTGATTTGTACTGTATATTAGCAATATTTTTGGTTGTTATGTATCCTGCATCTTTGTATTCTGCATGTAAAATATTGGATGTGAAGGATTAGTTGGTGATTTTAGTGCTCTGTACTTTCTGGCTCAATTCCTGACTTTAGTCATGAGTGAAAAGAAGTTTGGGAGTCCACCCCAGTTGCCACTAGACGTTTTGCATGTACAACAAACCCACCTGAAAGTTTGAGTTCACAGAGTCAAGTTTACGCAGAAGCAAAATAGAGCAGAAAAAAAGAATGACTTCCACGACTTCTACTCCATCAAGAGTAGCCTGCACACAGTCCCCATGAATGAAAGGCTTTGTTTTGGCAGTGAATTTGACAGAGCTGTGTGTAGGAGCTGACTTGTTTCAGATTTTGTCAGTACTTTTAGTCTGTCATTTCCATGAGCACTAAAATCTACTAGCCAGATTGTAGAAGAAAGAAGCTGAGGTCTAAAGCTTACTCTTTTTCTCTTTTTTCNGATAATTAACATGTTCATTGATTATACCTTTGCTTTACAGTTCATTGGTGAGACCAATGAACTCTAAATTGCATAATCTACATTAAAGATTGCGTTTCGCAGTATGGAACACTAACACAATGCGAGTTGCTGGTGATAGCTTGAAATGAGCTATACCACGGTCCAGCTGCTTTGCACCTGCATTTATAGGTCTTCGTTTTCCTTATTGCTGATGCTCCTGTCTTGTCCACATTCAACATGTCAAGGTTAACAGTCTTATTGTCTAATACTTTAAATCTGTGGCAGTGTTTCCGAAGCCTGTTCAGAGGTATGTGACTTGTCCCTTATTTGTTATACTCTTCTTTGCATTTCCTTAGCTGCTTAACATGATTCTGCAAGAGCAATTTAAAACCTGAACTCAATTAAGAAAGTCAGCAAATGAGGTAAACTGGAAAGTGTGTACAGAGAATGACCTCATGCATAATGTGCTTATTGTGGCAAGTTCTTGAATTCTGGCATGCAGAATATATGCAGAACTATTTTGTATTTTAACAGAACAGATGAGTTTCTAGTGTTGCACATGCCCTTTCATTGCTTTTGTCATTACCTTTGACAAATTATCTCAGGGCTCTTACTGCCTGTCAAATTAGGGTAATGAGAAGGAGCAAATGGATTTTTAAGTTTCTTTTAGTGCATTCTTCAGGGAACAGAAGATCACTCGAAATCATGGGTCACGGTAGAGGTTAGCATGCGTACAGCTGCAGAGCAGAGACGGTCTGCTCTGGGCTCGGCACAGAAACTAGCGGGGCAGGCTGGCGGCCAGAATGAGACATAAAAATAACTAGTGGATTAGTCCTCTGAGGTTTAAACTGGTAAAAAAAGAGAATATGAATCTGTTTATATATGTTTGCAAATGAAATTAAAATTATTTGAACATTTCTGTTATGCCAGTGTATTAAGCAAACCAAAAAAAGTTTGGAAAAAATCAAATGTTTTGTACTTCTTTGTAATGTGATTTTTTTCCCTTCCTTCTGAATCTGCTCTTTTGTAATAAAGTGAAACTAACAGAATTTGATAACTCTGGTATTATTTGCACTGCCATTATTCAAATCATTCCAATAAGCAAGAAACAGAAGAGAGATGCTTTTCTCCTATGGCAAAAGCCTATGACTGATTTGAGCAATTAATTTTTTCTAAGAAATAACAGAACTGGAAAGGATTGGGGGTGCCCACAAAGGTGCTTCAGAAAGTTTGAAGTAGGCACGTATTAAGGTATTTCACAGCATAAAACAGATTAAAAAGATGCAGGCTTACACATGCCAGAAAGAACAAGAATCTACATTTTTTTCTTTAGCATAGCCACACAGTAAGGTTCAGATGGTGGCAGCAAATACTAAGAAATGAGCTATATAGTCTACACTATATACTTCCATCTTAAAGGTATAAATGCATCGGTATCATCTAGATAAAATAAGTATTTTCAATATTTTTCATTTAAAATAGTAAGGTGTTAGTATTTTAGCCAATAGCCTTCTGAAAAATAAATGAAGAAGATAATTAAAAAGCCAACTTTTATGCTAAACACAACTGTGAAACATTTATTAGAGTAAGAGATACAAAATATTTCTCAAGTATGTATTGCTGTGCTTTCTAATCTATTTCTTTAATACTTGCTCTCCAAAAGTGACAGATTTTAATAAAGATTGACATTGTACTTTAATATTTTTTAGAGTGAATCTGTTTTAGCAATGTTAACGGCAAATGCAAAGCATCTTCTTACATGTCTTGTGACTCTAGAAAATATCTTTTTCCCTTTTGTGTGCATAAGGATAAGCTTTTATTTCCATTTGTGGAGTCTAACTAATTTGAATCCTCCTGTTTGTTGTTGCTTACCTGAATTCATTGGGTTAAGTTGGTCTAAAACTGTGATCTGATATTTGCATACTGTCTCTGCTATATGTTTCATTACATAAAATGAACAGATTTCTCACTGATTTCTCACTGGTTTTCTCACCATTCCAGGCTTCCGGGACCCTCAAGGGTGCCAGCTGCAGGCAGCAGTACCAAAGTCCAGGGAGCTTCCAATTTAAATCGGAGAAGTCAGAGCTTTAACAGCATTGACAAAAACAAGCCTACACAATATGCAAACGGAAATGAAAAAGGTAAGGGATTAAAGTTACTAATTTTACTCTCCATAACACACAAGAAGGAGAAAAAAAAAAAAAAACATCCACAAGGGTCAAAGTAGTGAATGTAATATTTAGATTTGGTAAGGAATACCTATGGAAATTGGGGCCTGAATTAGGACTTGTGGTTCAGTTGGGATTTAAGTTCAGATGTGAAAACTTTCAAGATGTTATAATTATAGTTTATCCATCTTTGGTGGAAATACCACAGGGTGATTTTTACGAAGTAAAAGTTGATCCATATTGGATGCCTATAATCTTATTCCATATTCAAGTCTACTCTTACCCAAAGGAATACTGCCATCATTTTCAGGGGACTTTGCACCTTAGCCTCTAATGGAGAAGAATCAGAATATTATATTTACATTAGAATGTTACATGTATCTATTCTTTCAGAACCTTACCTAGTGTGTGTATAATACTGAATAAAGGATTGAAAATTAAGTCAAATGGAATGAAATTTTGCAGGGACTTGGAGTAGCCATTACAACAGTGAACTGAGTACCCTGAGTCCTTCCGTTTCTCTCACCCTGACTCTCTTTTCCTGGAAAATGTGCCTCTTCAGGCTTTATCTCAAAAAGAATAATGCAAAAATGCAGCTTTCTGAGTTGTGTAACTAATCCATCCCCTTCCTCCCCTTCTTTCTCCCTTTGTGTAATGAACAGCATTTTATTCATATCTCTGGGTTAGAATCCAGTTGAAAATGATACAATATACATAGTACCCGTTTGCATCCTTGGGGTCTGTGGGAGGAACAAGTATGCAGTGAATGTTCTTCATCCAAGCAACAGGCAGCTATCCAGATTTTTTTTAACAAATTCTGATGAACACGCTTTGCCCCTAGCTGTATCTGAAGATATAAAACCATCCTTTCAATAGTTATTTCTTTATTTTTACTATCACGAATGAATGTTTCACATAGTTCTATAGTGGGTTTTATTTTACCAAGGACTTGTTTGTGTCAAGACATCCAGGCTAAAACTAGAAAGACATCAGAGTGAAAACTCAGCACACACCGTATAGTTCACAAATACGATAGTGAAGTAGGAGATGTGGCTGCTTGAGTGAAGGTATGTACAGAGTTTAGGTTTTAGAATTGCTTCATAATGTTGACATATTTGTTACTGAAATATGTGAGAATTAAATGATTCAAGGTGAGACATGCTTGTAGATATTGATATACTTAGCTCATTACTTGGAAACTGTCTTTTGACTGCTGAGGTTTGCATTGTACATTTATGTGACTTTTTGCATGATGTATTTCTTTACTTCCCCATTTCTTTACAGCAGAGAATGAGAACTTTGATGAGGTTTTTAGTGAAGTCATCACTTGCAAGAGGATAAGTGGTGGCTTTTTTAATGAAGTCAATCAATTCATTTTACAGAAAATAGAAGATGTAATGTTGCATATCTATAGACTACTGTATTTGAGATGTTTCCATCTGTTATTTTTTTTCCTATCAAAACAGCAGAATGGATGAAAAAACATTAATTTTACATGATAATCAAAGATAAATACAAGTTTGTTTTAGGGTATAAAGCAGAAGTTCATTAGAGAAAATGAGTTCTGTGAATGCAAGGACAGCAAAGTGGTATTCTTTCATAATATCCTAAAAGAACACAAGAGCCTGTATTTGAGTACACTATGCTGCTACTTTGCCTAAAGAGAAAATCAACTGTACCTTGCTATATTTTAAATTTAGTTATTATAGTGACTAATTTTTGAATATTACAATGAGATTTCCAGGTACTTTTTTGGTATTTTTAAAATTATTTTAGGATGTTCTGTAACCTGAGATTTTTGAAGAATTTGTTTAGAAACAAACTTCAACCCTCAAAATAGTAAGAATATAAACACCCTCTTTTTAAAAAATAGTGTGATCATAGAGTAACAAACTGATTTTTCCTTACAGTGCAGCACAAATGTAGACCTTATATGTCAATTTTTGCTTCTGATGCAGATGCTTGGAGCAAGATAACTTTAACAGCTTTTTTTTAATAGATGCACAGTCCATATGCCCTAATTTCTGAGACAAAGAGATGACTTGTGCTAGGTAAATAGCTGTTAGATGTTGGGACCTCCAAACCTCTTCAGGGGCAGACCACTGTTTTACATTCTTCTCTGCTGTACACCTTCTTGTATGTGCTATAAGGAGACCTCAGAAATACATACAGCATAAGATTTTTTTTTAATCCAGTTGTAGGTAGTACTTGTAATCCATTCCTGCGTAACGCGGTCACTCAGTCACAGTGGGGAATGGATATGTAGTCACAGAGTTAAGGGAGACCTGAAGGTCATCCGAAAGAAGATGTGATATCAGCCTCTTATTTAGTATTCCATTATTTAGTCTCTCATTGACATGATCTCCTTTGAACGTCGCTTAGGGAGTAGTTCAAGAAACCTGGCTCCCCTGAGCAAATGCAGGTTGGCTCTTCACGAAGCAGAGCCCAGTTTTCACCGAGAGACCCGATCCATTGTGTGACACAGGTAACTGTGTATAGCTCTGGTTAAGTCAGAAACACAGAATGCACCAAAACATTAAATATGCCATTAGCTGAAACTTGTTTGTGGAGCTTTANTTTTTTTTTTTTTTTTCTGGACTTTGCAGCTTACGGCTCAATTTCAAAGGACGTCTGCTTTTCAGATGTGTCAGATTTATCTGTCTCTGACTTAATAACATAAAGATAGAAAATTAAACTATTTAAATGAAGTAATTATTCAGATTGCTAATAAGGTGGAAAACCAGTGCATTTTGAGTACAGCAAAAAAAAAAAAGTTCTAATTCATGCCACATTTTTAAAACAAATCTTTAGCCCTTAGATCTTAGAAACAGTATTTGAACACTGATAAAGGTCTCTGTGTCATGGAGTTTTATTGCCAGCTTTTCAATACAATTTAATGATATAAGATGGTGTTTGTGTTTTCTCCAAACTCAGTTTTAACAGTATTTGGTTATTTTGCCCATACTAACTCTGAGAAACTCTGCCCTGGGACTCTATTGTGTGATGATGAAAATTGTTGTTCATCTCTGGCCAGTATGTACATCCATAGCTAGTTTGTGTATGTTTCTTCTGGTGCCACTATTTTCCCAGTTGTCCCTGGTATTGTTCTCCTCTTGTGCTGCTAAGGGGTAGCTACTTTTCTCTTGGACAGCTAGAAAGGGAGAGTTGAACAAGCTGAATTCTTTTAATCTCACTAGATAGACCTCCCATTCCTTCAAACATCTTTATAGCAACCCCTTTCAACTTTTCAATTTTCTACTAACCTTTTTTTTATTTTGAGTGACTAAAAATGGATGATCTGCCTGCTACAGAATATTTAGATTATCATACCCAAATTTGCTGCAGTGGAGGAGCTGTTGTTACAGAGGTTGTCTTCTCCAGCAGCACAGAACACAGTGAAGGTCACAGATGAGAAGACAAATGAGTTTGATTATGTACTGGGCCCAAGTTCAAATCTTCACGTGTCCCTCTTTTGTTCAACAGCCTATGAAAAGTGGATTTGAAAATGTCCATTCAATCATATTGGTCTTGCTGGGTTCTGGTAGAAATTTCCCTTTTTGCACTGAACACGTGGGGGTGTTGTGTTTCTGCTGTGCTTGTACAGCAGAGGTTGAGCTCTGAAGCACTGAGTTCTCAAGCAGAATGCAAAACTGTTTTCACCAGAAGCTGACTATGCATCTCAGGAATAAGGGGTTAAGCCTGAAACAGAAGATGGACTTCTTGTAAAATTTAGTTTACAGAAATAAGAAATACTTGTCATAGGTTGGGTTCATTCTGTCTCAAAATCACCACAAGGTGGGGACAGGTTTCATGTAATGAACAGCTAAAGCCAAGCCCAACTGAACATGCAGAAAGCAGTTAATTGTGTGCAGCTTCAAGTAATGCATTTGTGCAGGAGGTGAGGGGAAAACAGATCTTTTCATTCCATATTTTTTAACATACAGACAGGTTGTCAATATTTCTTGAGAGCATGCAGTTCACACTCCTTTCAGAAGTATTAAGGATGCCCTTTTAATTGAAGATTAATGGCAAGCTGAAGTTCTGTGTAATTTTTTGTTGGTGTTTATGTTTTGTGACATAGCGATCAAATAAATACCAGTGGGTCCAGGAACTTGCATTTTTTTGCTATAAATGTAGCAGAACAAGCTGTTGATGAAACAGTAAATACTCTTCTTTTTACAATTTTCCCCTCAGTTTAATATTATACAGCTGGAAATATGGCAAGACAGGCATTCTTCTTTTCAATCAGAACACTCCTTCTTTTTTGTTGGTTTTTTTCTGTAGCAAAACTAATAGCCTGAAGCTATAAATATGTAATATAACCAATAAAATAGAATGTAGTGGCATCCACTGTTCACAGATTGTTACAGGTACTCAGCATTAGCACTGCATATTCTTATGGTGAATTGTTCTTCTGCAAAACTATTGGTATAGCTTAAGACCCCCATCCACCTGTGTATTTAGGGCTAGCTTAGTGCAAGACAAGAGAAGTGCAAGTGCACACCCACTTCTGAGCTATTCGCCCTGTGGCTGATTCCTGGTATAAATTAAGAAAGCCTGAGGGCTGCAGTAATTTCCAACAGCTGTGGTTGGCCCCAGGCTCTCTTCCAGCATCTGAGGCTCACTAGACAAGGGTAGGGGCCCAGCCATAATTCCTGCCTTGGTCCCAAGGGATCAGCTGTGCAGCTGCCCACCAAAGGTGCTCCATGGTGTAACCTGGAGCCTGGGGAATATTCTGTAACTTCGCCTGTCACAAAAAATACTCTGAAGCAAGCCTTACCTGTGAATGTTTTCTTGCTTAGAACAGGATTTGGCAGAGCTGCTTGAAACCTTTTGTGGAGTAAGTTCATTTACAGAATCACAGAATGGGTCAGATTGGAAGGAACCACAGTGGGTCAGCTGGTCCAAGCCGCCTGCTCAAGCAGGGTCATCTCACAACACATTGAACACGATTGCATCCAGATGGTTTTTGAATATCTCAAGTGAGGGAGACTTCATAACCTCTCTGGGCAATCTGTTCCAGTTCTCAGTCACCCACACAGTAAAGAAGTTCTTCCACATATTCGGGTGGAACTTTGTGTGCATCAGGGTCTGCCTGTTGTCTCTTGTCCAATTGCTGGCACCACTGAGGAAAGCCTGACTTGACACCCTCCTTCCAGATACTTGTATACATTGATGAGGTCCCCCTCAGTCATCTCTTCTGGAGGCTGAATAGGCCCAACTCTCCCAGACGATTCTTGTAAGAGAGATGCTCCAGTCCCTTCATCACCTTTGTCACACATGTAGTGCTGTGGCATTTGCATACCAGGCTAAGGAGCACACCAAAAACCCTGGGCAGATGGAATTATATAGCATCTATTAAGGTGGAGGTGATTGGCTTAATGGAACTAGTTGTTAATAGAATTAAGCAAGTAAAAATGTTACATGTTGTCATGTTACTTTTGCTCAGATTTTTTTTTTTTACTATTTTTAAACTAGAACTTCTTAATGCTATTCAGAGCAGTAAATTTTGCTATGTTTGCATTCTCTTTGTTAAAGGAAAACCAGCTTCCCTTTCAGTATTCTCAAAATTCTGCCTTTCCTGAATGCATTAGCAGCCTTCAGACTTCCAGATGGGTAGTCGAATCTTTTCTTGAGGTTTAGGACTGAGACTGCAAAAATGAAAATGATGCATAATTTCATACTCTGTACCGAAGGGACAAATGTCCTCAGCATTCTCATCTACGATATGATTCAGACAGGGGAGCCCCAAGGTATGATATACTATGTGTGTATGCCAGGCATCAAGCACTCCTTTTGTCATTACACCAATTATATTTGCATTGCATGTTTCATGGGCTTTTTGTAGTACAGAATTCAATGTACTATAGGCAGGCTTACATCTAAATCCTTGACAGTCCCAATACTGAATGGCAAGACAAGATAGATCCACTAAAAGGAAATATGTCAGCTGCTGAAATAGCTATGTACCACACAATTTGATTGCCATTACCACTTCATTTCTGTGGTGCTCCAGGAGTGATGGTGTTTATATACTCAGATATGTCTTGGGAATCTGAACATCATAGAGAAGATCTGAACCCTTTCATGCATTGGCTGGTTTTGCCTAATAAGGCTAGATGACAAAAATCACACCTATTAATTGGTATAGTTTGATTTTTGCAGAAGGAGCCTTGTTCTCATTCATTCTGAAGATTCACTGAAGTTCCTGGATGATGTAAATGTAGTGAATGTGCCAGAGCCCTCTGTACCTACCTGAGTTCATACCCAAAACAACTATCATTGCTGTACATGTGCAGATGATACATCACTGTAACTTTCAAGTACTGACACTGGTGAAATTGTTGATAAAATTTTTTCCCACCTATGAAAGTGTACTGGGATAAGTTCCTGAAGTGAGCTTCTAAGTGTTGTTAACAGTACTTAAAACTAAAAAATGTACAGTCACCTGTCTTTTTTGCTTTTATGAATATCGATTTTATCCATTTAATTTCAGTATTACTCAGTCCTCCTCTTGCCCAAAACCTTGGTTTTCTAGCACATATTTTTCTTTCACTAAATGTCAACCACATCTTCATCCAGTTTTGTTTTTCTGCCAGAATTGTAGCATTCTTTTTTTTCTTCCATGTCTCAGTGTTTTGTTATCAACAAATGATTGGAAGAATTTCTTTATTACATATTAAAATAAAATCTTAAATTGGAAGGCTTGATTTGCATAATGAAATTGTTGTAACGAAGGTGTTTCTGAGGCTTTCTTGGGCTTGTGGAAATATTAAACAACACCATGATAATGGAGGAAAGAAAGGCATTTTCTATTAGCATCCTTCATGTTCCATACACATATAAATTATGTTTATTATAGATCACGTGTAAGTGTGTTTTAAATGCCAGGGGAGTAGGACATCACCTTCAAGCAGGACATGGGAGAGTAACTATACCATTATGGTTTTTTTCTGTTTTTTAAGCAGATTCACCAAAAGGCCCTCACCCCTCTGCAGGCATGAATGGAAATGTGCAGCATCCCACCAGCACCGGGCAGCAGCAGGTCTCTGCCATACCCTCTCCAAGTGCCAGCAAGCCTTGGCGCAGCAAATCCATGAATGTCAAACACAGTGCGACCTCTACCATGCTGTCTGTGAAGCAGCCCAGTCCCGCAACCTCCCCTACTCCAACTTCAGACAGGCTCAAGCCACCCCCTTCTGAAGGCGTTAAGCCCCCTTCATCTGGACAAAAATCTATGCTGGAAAAATTCAAGCTGGTTAATGCTAGGACTGCTCTGAGACCTCCTTTGTCACTGAGCTCAGGACCCAGTGACAGTGGGAGAGACGATGACAACTTTTCAGAGTGCGGTGAAATGGATGTCTTAAGTGGTGGGGTGAACAGTGGCGGCTCCACAAGTAGCAGTCCCAAAGTATCACCGAAGTTAACCCCTCCGAAAGCTGGCAGCAAAAATCTCAGCAATAAAAAGTCTTTGCTACAGCCAAAGGACAAAGAGGAAAAGAACAGGGACAAAAACAAAGTTTGCACTGAGAAAGCAGTCAAGGAAGAGAAGGACCAGGTCATTGAATCATCTACAAAGAAGAGCTCAAAAATTGCAAGCTTAATCCCAAAGGGAAGCAAGACAACAGCAGCCAAGAAAGAAAGTTTAATATCATCTTCTAGTGGGATCCCAAAACCTGGGTCGAAGGTGCCAACAGCAAAGCAGAGCACTTCCTCTGCCTGCCCAGGGAGTAAGGAGGTTGAAAAACTGAGGACTACAAAAGGAAACCAGTCCCAATCAACACCAAAATCTCAGCTTAGTGAGAAGGCTTCTCCATCCTCTGGTCTTGCTTCTTCTGAAGGGAAAGAACCAAGTGCTGCTCTCACCCCAGGATCCTCCGCAGCTCTGTCAGCCTCGATGGCTGCAGGCAGTGGCCAAGGCACAGGAAATGGTGTAGTCCAACTTCCTCAGCAACAGCAATACAGCCACCCCAACACTGCCACGGTAGCTCCTTTCATTTATAGGTAAGTGTGGCTGTGCAGCCACGTTATCAGGATGCCGTCAGCAGCTCTGCCAGGCCGGCTGCTTGGGGCGGCGCGTGGGCCTGGATGAAGGGAGCCCAGGGTATCACACTACGCCCTGACCACAGCAGGAACACACACGAAAGTGGTCAGGAACGCAGCTTCCACTCAATGGGGCTTTCCCCAGGCCGGTGGAAGATGCGCCAGCAGAGATAAAGGCAAAGAGGAGCGATCTACTGCTTAGATTCCAGAGAGTTTAATCTTCTGAAGGTTGCAAGAGCAGTAAGATGACACACCAGGAAGTTACAGGCATTTTTATAGTGGGACATAGGGAGGCGGGGTGAGGGGTACAATCCAACAGGGAAAGGGAACATGGGAGGGATCAACAGGGAAACAGCCATGAGGATGGAACAGGGGAGGGATAACAGACACCCAATGGGGAACTGCAGGGAGGCTGTGAGAACTCACAATTCACGACGCTACAGGTAGGGTCATGGAGGAAAATTGGGTTTGTGCTACCATTTAGGAAAGAGAGCTAAAATGGATATAGTAGTGGTGGATCACGCTGTTATCCCCCAATTTCTGTCACAGCATCATGCCAATGTTTTCCTATTTTTTAATTAATGTTACTGTATGAACAATTTCTTGCAAGAACTCTGAGTCTTTACCTTGTACAAAAGAAATCCACTGCAAATATTTGCCATTTAAAATTCCAGGTGTTTTGATTAGAAATACAGATCATATGGTACATTCTCTGTGCTGCTTTTGAAAGGTCATGGCTGAGTCGGGTTTCTAGTGTGAATATTCTTGTTTGCCTTCTAAGAACCTCTACATCTATTTGCTGATATTCGATAATATTTGCTTAATATTCACCATTCTCTTAAAAGATCATAAAATAAACTCTTGATGTTTTCAGAATGTGTAACAGTACTGGTGGATATTTGAAGAAAAACCATACACAAACTTTTACAGGTATTAAAAAATATTTCAACAGTTTGTGTAGACAGAAAATGTCCATGTTTGCAGTTCTTTTCCTGTTTAGTTTTCTACATGAATTAGGTGTAGATCAATTCCCTGGAGGCAGTTAATTTTTACAGGCAATAGTAACTCTTCAGATGGCCAAGGCTCTGGAAAAGAATGAACAGCTAAATGTATCAACATTTCTCTGAATTTATTTTGCTATATGATAGAGCAGTTGAAGAGAAGCTGGGAGATACCATTTTTGTACAACTCATAAGACAGAAAAAGTGTAGAAAGATTGACAGGCTGATTTGAATAATGTTTTCAGATGTCAGATGTTATCTGTTGGAGGGCTTTAGGTACAGTTGTGGGTAAATTTAACATCTGATAAAATGACAAATACATTATTAAGTGAAATATACTGCCAGTTTTTGATAGTGAGTAGTACTCTGGATAATCTTGGCTAAAGATTAAAGAGGTGATGAAGTAGGCTCTGAGGAAGTATATATATCATTGCACACAACTAAACACAGCTTCAAAACCAATCTGGATGACTGATAAGTTCAGAAAATCATATGGGAGGAAGAAAAGTCTCAGTATGGGTTATATTTATTCTAATATGCAGTGAAGCCTCTTGGGTTTCATTGAGATGTATCACTGGATGCACTTAATATGCATGTGACTATCTGGAATAACCTCAGTGATACAGAGGATTTGTAGTGTGGTACATGGGACAGCCTACATTTGTGTTAGGGTGCATATATAAGGAGAGAGAAAAAGGAGCTATGCTTTGCCTTCAGATGTATGTGCTGTTTAATGGTTATTTTACTACATATTGATGCCATTTCATTGCGTGATGGAGATGTCTTAGTGTTGTTTTAAGCTTCATCTTGAAGCAAAATGTATTTTGAATTTTAAAGGATGATAGAAGTATGCATCTTCTAGTGAAATTTGTTACTAATAATGGTCTCTTTGCTTCAAACAAACAGCAAAGGAGACTGTATTTGAAGTTAAATCTCATATGAAAATGAAATTCTCAGAGCCAGCGTCTTATCTCAAAATGCCATAAACCCAGAGTAAAAGACTGACTTTGATGAGGTTGCTTCAATATGTATCTCTAACTAAGTGCAGAATCTGACTCAAAAATACACAGTAACTAAATGTCTTAAAAATCTAGAGGGCTTTGTAATACCACACAATGATTTCATAGAAAAATACAAATATAACCAAGGATAAAATATCCAAATTTTCAAAGTTGGCATATTTATTTCTGTGGATATATGGTAAGTGGAAATGATCAAGAGCTGGGGTACTATATTTACATTTTTTGTTCTTCAACGTAGTTGTTTTCAAAGCACTTATCACAATTAATACACAGAATTTTCAGGTGTGCTTTTTAACAGTTTTATATGAGCTAGTAAACAATGATTACCATTTAGACGAACAGGGTTTTTTCCCAGCTACAAGGAATATCTAGGCTCTGTGAGTTTGTACTGCAGTCCTTGTAAAAAATGTCAATAAAATTTAGTAAAAGTACAGTGCTTTTTATCCAGAGTTCTGCAGAATCTTGGAATATACTTGTGTCATCTATTTAGGCTGTTAGCACAAGCGTAAGTAAGCTAGTGCTTTCTCTGATTTGTTGCTGATACCTGCAGATACAATATGTTTTGAAATATTTTTTTGTTAACCGAGAGGATTGATTTGAGGAAAAGGAAGATTTGTGAGGAAAAGGAAGTTTTCTAAGGAGTTTTTTTGAGATTGCCATGTATTTTACTTAAGTAAGTAATGCAAACCTGTAATAGTTATTAATAGTCATGTTTTCAAGAAGTCTATATCTTTATTAATGGACAGTAGACAGAAAATACTGTTTTACTGGGAGGTTCTCCAGTGGCATATTGCACTATTCAGCTTTGCAGTCTTGGTGCTTTGCCCTATCTGATATCTCATTGTATTTTTATTCCTCTTGAACACCTGACATCAAAATTCATATGGGATTATTACTTCTCTTCAAAGATTAGCAGCAACAGTCAGAGTTGCATTTGAGATAATCTAAATGGGTATAATTTAAATTCTTCCATTCTGCCAGAACGTGATTATTTATTTTCAAATGTGGCTGTGAATATATTATTTACAGTCCCATATGTGTCCCCTCTGAAGTTGACTGCAGAGTCCAACTGATATACGACTGAAGTAGATGTAATTTATTTGCCATAAAGCTTGATAAGAGTCATACAGTAGGAAGGTATAAGAGACTGTATAATTGTTTAAAGTACACCAGCCACTACTTAAAATTACATATTCTTCTGCTTAGAATTGTAGGAGGATGGAAATTGTACCATTTTCCCAAGTCCCTTAAACTTGTATTGAAATTGGCCTTAGAATTTAGCTGTCTTCCTAGTAGTGCTTAAATTCCAAATGGAGAAGAGTGACACAGAAGTTTAGTACTTAGTAGGCTACAGTGCAAATGAGAGGATTAATGAAAACAAAAAAAGAAATCCTATTGAATTTCAGTGGGAGAACATTGGATTGTAACTGGATGCATGTACTGCACTTCATTTTATTGACTCCTCCAGTAACCAGTGTAGGAGCTTAGTAAATCTCTTTTCCATGACTGAAGTATAGAATCTGAAGCTCTCAAATCCCGGGGGCTGTGGTGCTCAGGAATTGCTTACTGCCTGGAATGCTGAAAGTATAGAAATTGCTGCAGAGAATTAGCTGACCACTCATCATCCTGAGCTGCACTTCTATGTTCTGCATTACTTAAATTTCCATTTTTCAGCTAAATTTTAGTTTGATGGTAACGACATCTGGAAGAAGTTTCAGCAGTGTCTGAATTGCAGTCTTGCAGAGATATTCTTTCAGTGTTAATGCTGGACTACAAACACCAGTTTGGCACTTCTTTTGTCCCTGCAGAGTAAGAAACTGGTACCTTCAGCTAGGTTGGTGTAGAGAAGATGTTGCCAGACTCTTCTCTGAAATGCAGAATGAAAGGATAAGAGGTAACAGATGCAAGTTACAGCAGGGAGGTGCTGATTGAAAGTTAGAAAAATATGGTTTTACCTTGAGGGTGGTGAAACACTTGATGCAGGCTGTGGAGTGATGTTGTGGAATCTCTGTCCTTGGGCATGTCCAAGATCTAACAAATCAAGGCTCTGAGCAACTTAACAGACCTGCTTTAAGAACGTCATTGGACCAGATGGCACCTAGAACATCTTTCTGATCTAAATTACTTCATGATTCTGTAAGGACTAAAGTATTCAATAGATAGGGCAGAAAAACGAAATATCAGTGTAATAAATAAACATGTTACTGGTTACTAAAACTTTCCTCCCAACTCCTTTATTACATGATGATTAACACAATTCTTTTACTAGGCTGTAGCTTCAAGGGTATGCAGGAGGTTCATAGCAGTGACAGATGGGAAGGAGGATATAATCTGGTTGTATCTCTGGAAGCACCGTGAAATTCAGTTCCAGATGCCTGTTCAGGATGTTTTCATACAGGCTTACAGAAAAAAAAATTATACTACTCCTCAAGGATCCTGCAACCATAATATGTGCAGGGTTTCTTGAGCCACATTTATGTCCACTTTTAATGACCAGAAGCTACTTCTGTGTCACTGATTGTGGAGTTGAAACTAAGTTTACAGAAAAAACATTCTGACAGTTAATTGTGTTTGTTAATAATAGATTCTGCTACTAAACATACTTTCTTCAGTAAAGTGAGGACTCGAAGTCATACTGCAGTGCTTTATTGATTCCTGTTATTTACTTTGCTGCTGTGAAAATAAAGCAACAGTCACTACCAAAGTTTTGCAGTCAGAGGTAGTGCTAAACATTGCCACTCACCAATTTTACTTGTAACAAATACATGGTCTTTAGAAAAATCCTCCCATTTTTCTATGATTGATTTTCATGTAATTGTGCAAGAAAAGTTTCCATTGTAGAGGTGTTAATTTAAGAGATGGGAAGAAGCTTAATAAGTGAAGAAATCATTATGAACACATATTTGATTAATGCTGAGTTAAAACATTAGCTTGATAAATCATCTGTTTTCTGTTTATGGTCTGAAGTTATTCTTTTAAATTGCCATACAGATAGTGTGGCCTTATTCCTTTGACCAAATATTCAGTAAAATGCAGGATAAAGGACCAGAAGAAATACTCTGTTCAGGCTTCTATAACTGGCAGCCCTACTAACCCTTTCATAAACCAACTAAATTTAAACTGGTTAATCCCCACTACTACAATGTGAAGGTTCCTGCAGAAACTCACTCATAAAACTTTTAGAAGTTGTTTGCATCCTACACGATAAGATTACATCCATTTATTACTTTGTTGATATTGTCCTTTGACTTAAAAAGGTGTTTTCCCTCTCTGTGAATGCTCTTTTTAAATATGTGAGGCAATAATCCCATCCCCTTCCTTCTCTTTTGTGAGGCTAAACCAAATCAACTCTTTCTGGTTTTGCTTTTTTGTTCTTTTGTCAGAAGGGTTTCTTCTTCCCCATGGGCATCCTAATAGCCCTTCCTTTCATCTGTTCCCAGTTTAACTCGCAGTTCTTGAACATGGGTGATCGAACTGCTCATATTGCAGACGTGGTCCTGCCAGTCTGTTACACTGACAGTGATACACATTCAAGACAGCTGCATCTCAGAGAGCTGTTGGAAAAACGCCATCATATCCAACTGATATCTTTTGGAATGTCAACTTAAAAGTAAACAAATCTTTGATGTTATCTGTGTTTATCTAAGGTTGGCTCTTTTGTTAGAGACAGGAAATGACTGATTGTGTTAGAGACCACTTATTAAGTAGTGTTTCAAATTCTGTTCTTAATTACCCTGTACAGGCTCATTTTAATCAGAATGAATGAGCTTGTGCAGGTCTGATTGAAAGAAGGATTTGTCCCGTTAAGTGAGTTTGATACTCTTACAAATAGGTAGCATGTAACTCAGTGGGTTGGGGATAAATATATTCTCTGATTGCCATGATTAAAATAGAAACAGGTTGTCCTGTTTTCACGAAGGTTTCCTAAATTAACCTGCACTGTAGATGCACTGCACTGGAAGAAGTATCACTGGGCTGGCTTTGACTAAGCTGAAATTATTTTCCGTTTTCTTGATATCAAGAGAGATGCAAGAATTTAATTATTTTTAAGGCAGTGGGTTGTGAATAGGTAGAGGATAGAGGATCATTCATTAAGGCTGGTGTGCGAGGTTAATGAGAAGATCACTTAATTTGCTGTTGACTTTCTTAGAGCTTAATCTGTGCTGCAGTCCTGCAGAGATCACTTGAGTCGTTCATTGGATTAGTATGTCCCACAGAAAGATGTTAAAGCCAGAAGTATAGGAGAAGATGACCCTCCCAATTTCATTTCCCATTTTTCAAAAATTAGAAGAGGCATTTACATGCTTGGTCCAACGTATCACAACCCATAACAGGCCCACAGCAACACAACTTGAAGCTTTAGGTACCCAGTGTGCACCCGGGCCTCCTTGTTCCCCAGGAGCCCCAAAATCCTACACAATTATGCTTGGAAGCTTTTCACCCCTAGCCTAATCTTTCACCATTTTCAGTGCCCCTGGGCTAAGCTCAACTTCAGAGAAAATCAGGGCCTTGGCCATCATGCATGAAAAGGCAGGGCTGGTGTGGAGGTGCTGGCAGCCAGCAACCCCCTGGAGAGACTTAAGGAAAAAGAGCTTGTGAGAGACCTGTTCCCTGTTCCCTCTTTGGGGTATCTCAATCACAGCTGCCCAGGGGCCGGTGCTTTCTAGTCCATCTGTACCACAACAAATAACCAGTTTTCTCAAGTAAGCAGAACTTAGGTTGCTGCAAAATCCATAGTCCTCCACGAGGTTTCTGTTGTTTCCTCAGACAATTTTGATGATTTAAAGCCCTTTGAGAAAGCAAGCAGGACTGGAATTTCAGAGCGTGTTCACTGCAGAGGGATAGAGTGAGATGTTTTTTACTTGAGACTCTCCTCTCAAGCATCAAATATAAAACTACATTCAAGGTTGGCAGGACATAGTTAACCTTGCAACCTGTGCTGAGCTTGTGTTTCCAGTAGTGTGTGATAGACAAGAACCAAAAATAGTGTTTTGTAGAGCAGTTGTCTGTTTCTAGCATCTCAAAAGTACAAAAATTGATAAGAAAGACAATGCATCGGATCAGGCATAATTTATATTTCTATTTCTGAGTTGAATCGTTTTAATCAATGGATTCCACCATGTCAGTACGTGTGCTGCTCTTTGTGCAGATATGTGTTTCCTCATCTACTGTCATGAATTACTGAACAAATCCATTCAGTAAGTAACTTTAAAGAAAATATTAATTGGGAATATATTTCATAAAATAAGTTGCTATAAAATTATTTTGAAGAGATAAGTCGCTGTTTTCATGAGTTTTGTTTACAAAATACAGATTCATTGCACGGTTAAATGTTTCTGTTTTCAGTTTAGTTAGTCATTGGAAACACTCTATGGTAAATTTTGAAAATTGAACTATATATGTCCCATTTTAAAATTAGGATATAAATATTTCACCAGTCTTTTAATAAATCAGAGGAGGGACTGCTATTCATGTCAGGAAAGCTGGAAGAACTTAAGCTCTAAGTGAAGATCTTTAAAACTTTCATTTCAAAAACTGGCTATTATATTTTTAGATGGGTTTTTTTACTGTATACACGTGGTGGTACATGATGCTATTTGATGACATCATAATTCAGCAGTTCCAGTGTACACTAGATTCTACAGCTGTTCTTCAAGAAGAGGCAATAAGTGTGTGAGATATTTTTTATTTTAATCAATGTGCTCATGTATTTCTTGCTATTTACCTTCATACATCAGAAAGTAACTCTATTCAACAAAGGGTTCCCATTATAATTTATCACTGATATTCAAAGAAACATACCCTCAAAGAAAATATGAGCTATTTGTTAGAAAGTTAATAGAAAAACTTGTATTATCCCATTCCCCGGAGTTATATAAAGGGCATTATCAAAAAAAGCTGCACATAGATTTAAATATCTGGGCCAAATTTCCATCCAGCCTTGCATAAGCTTTTTCCCATATGGCCTTTTTCACTTAATATTTCATCAATTACAGGTTTTTATTTCCTTTATGTATGTACGGGGATGTGACTTAACCAATGTAAATGGCTTCTGACTAGATCTGGTTGACAAATCCTGAAAAAAAATAAGTGGGGGAAAAAAATGGCTTCAAATTTCACAGCTACAAGTTGTTCCTGCAGAGAGAGAGAGAGAGAAACCTAGTTGCTTTTACATTTGTGTAGCTGGACTTAAACTAGCATAATAAGAATGTGACAAAAGTGATATTTTCACCCTGTAGTGATATGATTCTAGATGGAGCTGCAAGTAGCACTTTTTTCCATGAATACATGAATGATAGATAATAATAATCAATCTTCTTACTTGATTTCAGAACTCTCTCAGAAAATGACAGTCCCTCTTTACCACCTGCTGACTCCTGTACCAGTCCTACTAAAATGGATTTGTCGTTTAGTAAGACTGCCAAGCAGTGCCTAGAGGAGATATCTGGTGAGTAACAGTAAGTCAGGAGAAGACTGTGAACTTCTTTATTTACATCTGTTTCTTACCAGGAGCTTTGTGATGGGTTGAAATAATACTTCTGACCTCTAATCATGAGTGGTATTAAATACACAGAAAATTTAGGTCATGCATATTTAGTGCTTCAAATCCACAGTTATCTATTTGAACTGGTTCCTTCTGTTCAAATACCCTCTTCATCATTTTGCAGAAACTGGGCTTTCACAAGCTAGGGTTTCGTGTAATTGTTATTTTACTTAACCATACTGAATGTTCTGAGAGGAGCAGTGGAAAGTTGACTTCAGAATGTTCAACACTCTCATTTAATAACATCAAATTAAATCATAACATCAGAACTGAGACATAAATTACATAAGATACATGTTGCTTTTATAAATTAATCTGCATTCAGAAACCAAGCAAGTCCTTACTATTGTACCTGACTTGTAAGCTGCTTCTAGAGCTAAGCTGCTAAAGGTTGTGTTCTGGAATTCCTTGTAAACATGGATTAAAGTCCTTACTAGGCTGCAAAGGTGGAGGGATGGGGTATTTTAGTTATATTGGAATAATTCCTTTGAAGTCAACAGAACCATGCTGAGTTACATCAGAACTGGATCTGGCCACGGCTCTGCCTGTGGATGCAAAAAGCAAAGTGTGCCGCAGCTCACTTTCTCAGCAGGACTGAATTGCACTGCAGGATTGTGTACAGGTTGTTCCAAAGGGACTCTTTGCAAGAGCTGTTACTTGGGGGTTTCAGGGTTTATTTTTGCTGTTGTATTGTTTTGTTTTTCATTAGCATCCTTACTCTTATAATTTTACAAAAAAAAAAATAGAGATGATATCCTCTCCCACTGGTTTTACCTATAGTTTTGCCCTTTTGCTCCAAATTTTTAACATCTAAATGGATTTGTAATGAGTCATGTCGTTCTTCTCATACAGGATATAACTCACTTAAAGCACTAATTTGACACATCAGTCTACAATTATCTCTCCACCAGAAGGGAAATCAGATGCCCAAGCTTTATGGGGACTGTCTTGACATTTAGCTGACTCATACTGAAAAAGGTTTTGTCCTGGTTTGTCTCAGTCCCTTTGGAAGTTTTCTAACATTGTTTATTTGCACAGCTGGCTTCTGTGATAAATATGTCACTCTGAAGCATGGTGTAATGTTCCTTGGAGGTGATGCATACCTGTTAAAGTATAAAATTATTTTTAATTACTCGAGAAATCGGACTCCTTGGTCTAACATACATAAAGAGTTTCATTGAACCACGTGCCACAAATCAAAAGATGCTTCAAGGAATCATCCAGAGAGATGCTAGAAAAACCCCTAATAATTCAATACCTGCTGAAATGATCAAAGAGAATATTGTGTCTGATGGCCTTTTACTGTTCTGAACAGAAATGGAACAGCATCAAAAAGAAGAAAATGACAGAAAGAAATCTAGACACCAGGGATGTTCCTGATCTGATTATTTAGACTCTGGCATTAGCCGTTGATTGGCCTAATAGGTTGTAAAGCAGGACCACTGGGAAAATGTGGTCAGTGATTTGCTTTGCACATAGGGAAACAGAGGTGTGTCACTCGTATTTAACTGTTAGCAGCAAAAGGAATAAACGGATCAAGTACTATATTTGCTGAAAAATTATTTGTCTGCATGGGTGAGCCATCACCAAGTCATTGGTGATTCTGTTATTGAATCTGCATGTGTAAAAGCTCATGTGATAGTTGCTCAGAGGAGTATTCCATGATGGATTAGCCATAAGAAAGGACAGTTAAATTCTTTTACTTAAGAGCATCTTTATTCTGGTATGATCAAGGGATTATACTAGTAGTAGCAAAGAGATAGGCAAGGTTAATTTCTGTGGTCTGGTCACTTATTTTCAGGGTATTAAGTGAGGAATCCAGTTTCTTTCATTTTGATATTACCTTTTTCCTGAAATCATCAACTGTTGCTATGGATAGGCATCATCTTTGTATTATCTTGATCTTCTTTTGAAACTTGATAGCCACCACACTAGCACAATATGTTTGTAAACAGTAAGGATCAGTAAGGATAATGCAAAAGAGTGAACATCTGTGGAAATCACTAAACAACTTGGAGGTGTGTGTTCATAAAGTGCTGTCCCACCTGTATTGTGTTTCTGCTTCATTAATTATTATTATTTTTAAAATGCCACATATTTAGAACGAAGGCTGACATGCTCAGGACTAGAACATCTTAGCCAATATTGTTGTACAAACTGTTTCTCTGCTTTCTGAATATTTACATACTCTTGTTGGTTATTGTTTCTTGGCTGAAGATTACTGCTCCCATAACCAGCCAAGCTGATCATATCAGAACTCCTAATCCACTTCCGAGCAGTATCAGTCAATTGAACCTAAACTAATGCTTTAAGCATGTCTGGTTCAAAACTTCTCCATAATATATGCAAAAGTTGGACGCAGAAAAAATAATCTTATAATTAGTTAGGAGTGGTTGGCCAGGCACCATTCTCCTTAAGTAATTCAGGAAGCAAACCCAAGTTAATTTCCTTGCTGTAGTGGTGAAAAGTCATGGCTCTGCTTTCTGTGTCCAGCAAGGCAGTTCACATCCCTTTGCTACTGTCTCAACAGTGGTGATGGGAAAGCAGAAAGTAAAGCAAGAATCTGTAGAGGTAGTTTCCAGCTTTCCTCTGCTCTGTCTTCCTCCTCCAAGGGAGCTGGTTGCCTTTATAGCCTCTCCTGTCTTCCAGCTCAGAGCTGGTGAAAGGTGAAGTCAGAGCTCAAGCCACTTGTTTCCTGCCCACTACTTGGCAAGTTATTACTTGGTTTTGCCTGCACAGCCATGAGAAGAGAATAGTGCTGGAAGGCAAGGGAGATGGGGAGGCTGGTGTAGGCATGGACTCAGAAGTGTGGCCCTGATAAACTGGACAACCTCCTTATTTTTATCTTGTCACCAATAATCTGCTGCTCTTGGTGAATATACACATGGCTTATGCCTAAAGCCAGTTCTGCATCTTGGTAGAGCTACTGTAAATCTGTACCTCTGTCTCTGCTGGGAATTTTTTCTAGATGTGATCTGATGTGCTTCAGACTTTTTTCCTCCTTTTTTTTTTCCCTTTGAATATTCCACAGCTCAGCCAGAGCAGTCCCAAGTGTTTCCACAGTGCACGTGCAGATCGGCAGTAGAGCACGTGCAGAGCAGTTTTTAGGCTTCCTGCATGCCCTGAATCCCCTCTGTGTGCACAGCACCACTGACACATGTTCTCCCACTGAATGAGCCCCGTTTGTAGGCATGAGACACCTGTGGAGTAGTTCCAGTGTGTTCTGTGTGTGGTAGGCTTGTTGCTCACATGGCAGATGGGTGTGCAGACCTCTGTCTGGGCAATCCCAGAGAGAAGACTGGGAGACCTAAATAAGGAACAATTCTGCATTCAAGTATGAACACAATTTCTTGCATGTACTTTATGTACCCTTTGCCTCAACAAGACTACTCAGAATCTATCCACTCAGTTTCTGCAAAACTGGAAAATACCTTTATAAACAGGATTATAAAATGAGAATGAAAAGAAAGGCCAATAAAGTAACCCAGTTTGGTTGTTGTTATTCATGATATGTTAATTAGTTAATAATCCATTGTAAACTGTACATGTCAGTAAACTACAAAGTATTATTTTATTAAATCAGTGATAGCATTTGGCTTTAACAAGTGCTGGCATGTTCAAAGAGCTTAATGTGAAGTGTTTGATTAAGTAATTATTCATGAATTTATAAATATTTACTAATTATTAAAAATCTGAGGGATGAAGCAGAAATGAAACAGTTCTTTTAAAAGTTATAGGCCTATCTCAATGGCAGGATTAGCATAAAAACATTCGAGTTTTAATATTTTATGTTTATTGTGCTTATATTTTTGCTCTCTGAAAGAAACAGCTAATTAATACTTGCAGGAATAGTTTACATTTTTTTTCAAGTAAGCTTAGCTGAAGAGATTCATAATCTTAGTATTTCCAGATATATTACATAATTCATTTGTAGGGTTCTAAACTACCCACTGAGACTTCAAAGAAAGTCTTATCTAACAGCTAAATTTGCCCAAAAATTATTAGTTCTTAAAATAATTTTTATAATTCCTTTTATGAAAGAGACAGTAAATATAAAATAGTATGTTTCACTGACTGTGATGGCTTGAGGAAGTTCCCTAAGCCGTTCTTGATGTAAACATATTTCTGCTTGGTGGGTGGAGAACACACTGAATTGCAAGGTTGTTGGGGAATAATGCTGTCATGACATTTGCTCTCCTCTAGTCTCCCATACTTTCTTCTTTAGATTAGAAAGATGTATTTTTTGTTGCTATATCTCAACATTTTAAAATGGAGAGCTGAGCTTTAGAAAGTTATTTTTCAGTAAATAAACCTGAGAATTTTCCACATTGCAGTTTTATGTTTTGTCAAATGACACCCTGTAGAGAGATGTGGTAAAGTACAAAGATAAATTCAGTGTTCTTTCTACTGAGCACTTGGTCCAAGATAAATAGGTATTTGTTGTATCTGAGGATGATCACAACAGCCTGTCTGGGGATTAATGGGAGAAAAGTTCAATATAAATTTATAATTAAGAGATGTGGTAAAATGTTCGTACACAGGAAGGCTGAATGAAGGTTGTGTGATTAGCCTCACTACATCTATATAAAAGCATTTGACTCATTGTGTTTTTAATGTATTTCAAAATGAGGCAGGTGAATGCTGCAGCTGCCAGCTACCTTCCTATGGCTCTTAAACAGTCCAGGTGTCATTCCCTTTTCAGTATGATGGTCTGTGACCTGTGTGCTGCTGAAGCTGGGCTGCAATGAGCAGCTCAGTTGGGAGAAGGAACAGGTCAGCAGAGACACTGAGACCCGCTGGGCTGGCCAGGACGCAGCTGTGCCGACCAGAGACCCATCCAGCCTGGAGTGGTGTGGCACCTACTGCCAGCACCGTATGTGAGGTTTGGCATGCCTCACTGGGTGAACATTCTTCATCCCCTTCCATAACTTCTGCTGCTCCCAGCTAGAAAGAAGACTGACTATACCTGTCCACTTCTGGCAGTCTTGTATCTGGTCTCATGTTGGAGCTGAGCAGCCCTGCCGTGCACTGCTTCCCTAGCAGAGCAATGCTGAGCACGAGGGGCATGCCCTGCCCATGGGGCTTACTGAGGCCAGCTGCAGTTCTGCAGTACTGACTGCTGCATGTGACCATGCCCACTGGGAGCCTGGATGGAGGCAGAGCAGGTCCACATCTGCCCACAGCTGACCATGGATACAAGTCATTCCCTGCAGGTGTTGGGGCGTGAAAGAGCAGGTGGGGCAGTTACCATTTGTGGATTTGGAATATCAAGGAGAGATTCAGACTTGCTCCTTATGGTAGGAAAAGAACCTGTTCTCTTGATTACAAGTCAATCTCCAAGAGAACTTTGGCATCACAGGGCCAAATCACAGAATCACAGAATAGTCTTATTTGGAAGGGACCCAGAAGGATCATCAAGTCCAGCTCTTAAGTGAATGGCCCATACAGAGATAGGATCCACGACCTTGGCATTATTAGCACTGTGCTCTGACCAACTAAGCTAAAAATCACTGTCCTTCCTGTTAATTCAAAACACAGCAGTTGAGAATACTGTACCAATTTGAGTACAAATTTAGGATATAAAACCAATTAATGTGAAAAGAGTGAGGTTGCCCTTCATTTTTCAAATTCTCTATTGTCAATACATCCCTGTAAGGTCTTTCTAACAACCACAGCTTAGTCAGGCATGTTGGACAGGCCGGGACAGCTGCATGGCACTGTCAGTGCACACCAACACAGGAGTGTGCAGGCAGTGCTGGAGCTCTGGGACAACACCAGCACCACACCAGCTCTGAGACAGCATCGGCACCCACACCACACTCGGCTCTGCTGCAGGCAGGCACCAGCACGTTCATAAAACCCTTGTAAGTGCCCATATGTCACTGCAAGTGGCAGACCCTGGGAGTAAACAGCAGTCTTTTGTTTCCATGCTGAAAAAGTGACAGGTGTTTAATAGTTGGGACAGTTTTGTTCTCGGGCAGACAGACCATTCCTGTTGTCTTCTCTTTGACTGTGTGGGCCAAGTAGGGGTGGAAGTGGTACCTCCTCTTGATGTGGAACATATCTTTCTAGGAATTTGTCAGTGCTTTAATATGGGAAACCACCATTACTTTAGACTACTGTTTTTTTTCTAGGTTATTCTGTGTTTCTGAGAGTTATCTAGGAAGAAATATACCTTTCCTTTAAAATTTTCAAGAATTTTCCCCTGTGTATCTTCAAAAACTGTAAACGGAACCAGTGAAAAGCAAGAAATACAGTGAGGCTTCTGTTAACATCTGTTTATTCACACAGAAAATCTGTGAACAGCTTGTAATTCTTAGGGTGGCATTTTTAAAGGTTATTTTCCTGTCAAGGTTTCTCAGGTAGAGACTTAAGATGAGCATATTTTCACACTGACAAAAGTAGTTTATTTTTCCACAGCAATTTTATTATTTGTAGATTTCTACATAATGTTTTGTGAAATTAATTTCCCCTAGAAAAAAGTTTGTATCTAAAAATATTATAATTAAATTCAGCCATTTCTTTGTTCATCTGTCCATTATTTCTGGGACTAATATATTTTTCTTTGTGAGAAAAGGCAATTATTTAAAAATAAGTCTTCTTTCTCTCTGGATAATGAATTTAAAAATAGCATTCAAAATTGCTGAACTTAGTTCAGACACAATACCAATTTGCTTTATAAAAAAATTACTCTTCCATTAATAGGTTTTCTTCAGAATATTGAGAAACAACGATTTTTTTACAGCTTTTTAATTCTATACTAGCCTCTGAATCTCACAGAGGTGCATACAGGGTAGCTTTCTAAGGAGAAAGAAATTAAATATTTCCTTTTATGAATCATCTTACCGGACAAATACTATTGTGTTCCATGTCTTATCATATGATCTTAAATTATATTTTTTTTATTTAGGGCAGAAATTGCAAGACTGAAGGTCCTTTTGCAAGTCTGCTTTTAGCTTCCTGCATAGGGAGTAACAGTGATATGGAAGAAATAGTTTTTCATCCTTACCTTTCAGGGAGAAAAATAGGATTTGACCATGAGCTAGATCTGTTACTGTAGCATCCCATTCAGGTGAAGCTGTGTCTTGAAACCTGTGGCACTGTAAACTGGGCAGAGGCTTCTCTGTCTCCGGTTTAATTCACCAGGATGTTTGCTGCCATGGCAGCCAGCAGCATTCACTGCAGTAGCAGAGAAGAGTCATATATCTGGGAATGCAGGTTGAATACTAAAATGTAAGGAGGCTTGTGCTTCAGTGGTTAATTTTGGCTCTTTATTGAGCTCTGACGTGGAGGCTGCACTTGCAGTTCTGTGTCAGCCCATCTAAAGTGAAGAGCTGTGCACTAGGATCAGTCATGAGCTGGTGAGAGGGAGGGAAAAGCCCGAGACAGTACTTGTGCCTACTTTGGATTTCAGAAGGCAGCAGCTGTAGAAAGAGATGCAGGCCCACCGCTCCGATGAGACTGGTGATTGGATGGAGAGGGGAAAACACAGTTGGCTTTTGGGATTCCTTCTGTGCTGGAGCAGAGTGTTTGATCAACTCGCTTCTGCTTGAGAGAAATCTAAGTGAAAATGACTGTAAGTACTGCAGATTAATGTGACGGACGAGAAGTGGCTTAGCAGAGACAGCAGCGTAATTTTAAAGAAGATGACTGTGCCTGTCTAGTCCCTTACAGTACGTAGAGTGCATGTTTGAGCTGTGCTTTCACTGCAAGTGCAAGTATGTGCTACGTGGGGTGTGCAGTGTGCGGTGATGCTGCGAGCACCGCCCGGACCTTTCAGGGGAATTGAGCTGCTGTCCATCTCAGAAACACGAAATCTAACTGAGGTGAAGCCCCAGCAGGAAAGATGCAGCGATCTGCTGAATTATCAGTGTTTAAAGGCACGGAGGTTAGAAGAGGGTGTGTTCGTCTTCAGAAGCAGAAGTCCCTAACCAATCTGACACTCATCAGTGAAGGGGAGAAGAGGCGATACTCGTACAGGGAGAACTGGTTTGGAAACGCCTCCAAGTCCAGCCAGAGTTACCAACAGCGGGAGGCAGAAGCTGGGTGCAGAGGCTCCCTCTCCAAGGCATTCTCACAGTCAGTGCACTCTCTCTGCCACTCCAGCCTCACCACACCCCAAGCATTTCAGGGGATACCACCTGCTGGAAGCAGGACATCCAGGAGGTCAGGAGACCGGAGTACAGGTGAAGGCTTTCAGATTGACAATGAGGAGAGCAAAAAATCAGATGATGAAAATGCATCCTGCACATCCCATTTCCCCAGCAGGACCTGGGCAGAGGAGGAGGAGGAAGGGTGCTTGCGTGAAGGGACTGCACATCTGGATGAAGATGTCATAATAACAATGCTGGGTGACCTAGAACAGGTCCTTTATACTGATATTTTAGGTAAGTTAACTTTGGCTTGACATCAGGAAGAGCAGGAGGAGACCCAAGTGTTAGCACATATCTGCACAGAGCAGATTTTTGATCTTGACAGTGATTTCCCAAGACAGAACTGGGTTTATTTGCAGTAGTATGCAAAAATAGGGTCTAGCCATTTCTTCTTTGTTTGCTTACTATGACCTCTTAAGACTGTATGAAATGAAGACAATTGTCTAAATTGCTTTTGATGGGTGCAGGGGCAGTAACAGCCTGTGAATAACTGAGCATAGTTTGCTTAGCTTTTTAAAAAATACAGTGAAATATTCAAGTGCTATTAGTTTATTCTTAAATAATATTATTTTAATGACATTTTTTCTCATTAATTTGAAATCGATATCTTGAATCCAGGGCTTGGATGGGACAAAAAATGTCTCAGGCTTTCTACAAACTGTCCCTCCAGTATTTCTTCCCCCTTCCCTAGCCCCCCTGCAGATAATTTCACCCCTACATGTAGAATTGTGAGTGCCAGGGTTTCAATTTAGCTTAAATAGCCAGTTTTGTTATATCTCTGCATGGCAGTGAGTATTTGAAGTCCACAGCCATAGGTGCTTCAAAGGCTTCTGTGTAACTGGCTTTACTTTTCATCTCTCAGCCCTTTAAGAGTGCTCAAATTGTTCATTTCCAAAGCTTTGTTCTTCAGCCAGTCAAATGGTTGAAGTAGCTGCCTGCTTTTCGAAGGTTATATGCTATGTGTCCAGCCTGGAGCTTTGTGCTGGTAGATATGTTAGCCGTGATTGTGTTTAAACATTAAGGACAAAATTTTTGCTGTGTATGTGGTGTAAAAAGCTGTCATCTCAAAACAAGAAAGAAACAAGAATTCTCTTTGTATGCATACCTTTTATTATTTGACTGTACCAATAGTTTAAAAGGGCTTCTGCTAGAGATGAGAGGCTTGCTAGCACGGGAGACTGAGCTCTAACCTGCCTCTGCTCCTCTTCGGCTGTTTGTCACTGACAAATCCCTGTTCTCTTGTAAACCTCAGTTTCCCCACTTGCAGAGTAAAACGGGTACTTTCCTTTCTGAATTAATATCTAATAGTGGACAATTCTCTGGGGAGATGTTTATTATTTGTAAATCCTTTTATGAAAATCAGACAATTGATGGAATTGTTATTCTCCCGTTTTCTTTGGGCTGTGATTACATGTGCAGAAGAACAGGAATTGTTATGAACAGTATTATTGAATGTGAAATTATGGGTGAGCTTCAGAAATGTGAACGTATAAGTCTAACCCAGGTATCCAGTAGTTTCTGTAAAATTTCTATTTCAATTTCCTGTGAATGTATCTCACACAGTGGAAGAAATCAATGTGTTTTCCAGAAATTTACTGAGGGAATAATGGTTCACTGTTCATAGGCAAAAGTTTGGGGACAGTCTTTTGGAATATTCATGTTTAAGATAAATGATGAAACTACAAATGATTGGAGCAAATGGCCTTTTTTGTAAGAGGAACAGAATTTTGACAGAAAGTTTCCGGGTATCCTGGTTTTAGCTTTATCCCAGTCTCCCCATGTGTGAAACAGAATGGCTTTTTTTTGGTGTACAAACCAGAATCACTTGAGATAACAAGACAGGGAGCATTTCTGATATGTTAGGTCATGCAAATATGGCCAGACTATGATGGCAGTGCACCATAATATAAGAAACAAGGTTCCCAGAGGAGTCTGGGATCCCTTTGAACCCCATCCTGATGCAATAAGCACTATCGTGTCTCCACTAGCAGGCATGGTGTAGTTAGTTTTCAGAAAAATAAACATATTCATCATCCGTATGGTCATCTTTACAGAAGGAGGCTTGATGTGGATGGGGAGTCAGCGCTATCGTGAAAATGTAGGATCTTGTACTCAGTGCAGAAAATTTCTTCACTGTCATGTTCAACTATTTATACTTTCTGACTTGTTCATCCATGGTACAGCAGGATTCCAGTGATATGGCCTTTAGAGAAGGATGGAAAGAAAAAAGAAAAATTCCTTTTAAACCACTCTAACTGTTAGAGTGAGAATTTTTTATATAGTACTATGTAGTATTTTAATATAATAAAACTTCAGTTTTAACTTTTTTTTTACTAAAAACTGATAGAAATGTTTTGAAATTACCCTCTGTGTCACTGAGAGATCAAAAGAGATTAGATTTCGAACTTTTCACCTCTGCAGGATAGAATAACACCAATTTTATGGTATAATTTGTCTGAAAGTGAAATATTCTTCACTGTGAAAATGTGTTGTGGCAGCTTGCCATATATGTACCTTTTTATTTAATGTATTGCAATTATACCTCAAGGCTTTGTTATACCATTTACTGTGCAATACATATTAAAAAAGACAGTTGCTGTCATTTTTGCTGCAAGAATTTGCAGTGTTAACATACAGCAAAGGACAACTGACAAGGATAAACAAGGAAGGAAAAGGGCAAGGTCGCTGTAAAATATGAATTGTGTTCAGTTCCTCAAATAAATATAAAGGTAAATTATTTCTGTAATATAAAGGTAAAGTAATTCTGCCTACATAGACCCTGGAATTTGTCTTTCTGTGTAAACTGAAAATTTTCTTATGCCAACAAGCTACTCTTTCACCTCTGCTTCAAGGCAGGGCAGGTAACAGTTCCTGGATCTTCCCTATATAGGTATTGTGGCGGAATATAAGGTGCTCCTGGGAGTCAATTTGAATGCATTTGGCAGAGTGGGGAAGGCAAAGGCAGTGACAGTGGGGAACCGAGTGCGCCACAGACAACTGCCTGGAGGCAGGCATGGACAGTGTGCCTGGAAATTGTCTGGGCTTTAAAAAGCAGTCTCAGTCTAACAGGATGTAAATGTCTTCAGCTTAGCCTGGGCGTGAGCCTTTTTGCCTCACAGGAATCTCCAGGGTGGTGCAGAAACTTCTGCAAAGAGTTCGTGGGATCTGTGGGTACATTGATTGCCAATGCTTTACTGAACACATCTAGCTTGAAAAACACAGGAACAGCTGTAACTTCAGTGACTGAACATTTGCCTCCTGCAAGGTACTACATGTAAAAATGTACACAGCTAGTTTATTTCATGGAACTAAATATTGTGAACAGACATGGCCTTGGGGTGTGGCTTGAGAAGAGTTCGGCAGCAGTGCAGGGCCTGCATCCACGTCCTGCCCAAGTGTTGATCCCACTGTCAGTTCCGTGGTGCCAACACAGACACTTATAGATATCATTATCATTAAAGCACTGAAGAGGTTTTTTTTGAGAGATAAAATAGGCAAACATAATTTCCCGAAGGACTGTTTGGCTGCAGCAAAGAGGACAGAAGACCCAATCAGGGCAGAGTAAATGGGAAAACCTCAAACTGGCATTGCTGTGAAAGCTAGCTTGACATTAAGCCACAACTGCAGGGTGTGTTGGCTAGTACAATGCATCATTTGCCTATTGAGGAAGAATTAAAGCTTATATGGAATATATATGAAACAATTTATTTCCATTTAATGTCAGGAGTTGAGATTTTTCTTAATAGCCTGCAGCGTGTTTGGGCAACAGGACCTGACTGCAGAAGGCCTGTGAGGTATGATGTAAAGTTTGTAATCAGTAGAGTCAAAAAGAAATTATTTGCACTTCAAGTTCAGCATTTTTACATGTAACTCTAATACTGATGCTTCTTTGCAACCTTCCTACAAGCAACAGGTACAGGACATGATCAGCAGCAGTAGAAGACTAGCTTTGAACAAATCAGTGATTTTTGTCACAGAATTTCTTTTGAAATTCTCTTACTGTTCAAAAGTAAAATGAATTAAACTTCCTTGATCTATGAATTTGCTAGAATACCTGCATTTCTGTTTCTTCGTGTATGACTACTGGAGGCTTCTTTGAGGCTTATTGTCTTTCTCTTTTGTAACGTATCATATATAACTTCTCTCCTTTTTAAAATTTGTTTTTAATTGTATGGAGTAAACATTGTTCAGGATGTTCCAGGTGAAGTTCTGAAAGCTTCGTTATCTGAAATATGAGACCAGCTTTTCACAATGGATCCTGAAGGCTGTTGAAACCTGTAATTGTATAAATGATGCATGTGCGTAGTGTTCAGATTTGTATCCCAAGAAGCATATTTTATTTTATCCCATATGAAGAATAATGGCCCTCTTCAGGAAAGCATTATAGTCCAGGAAGGATGCTTTATTAAGTGCTCTGCTTAAGGAGTACTTTGAAATAGCCTGGATGTTAAGTGAATACCGAAGAGTTGTTCTAAGAGTCATCCCAGTTCTTTCCAGAAACAGATTTACTGTGGCTTTTTTTTCCTACTGAGTCATGTAAAATGTCAAGGACTAAAAAGGAACTTTGTAATGTATCAAGTGGTCTGGGGCTGCATCATGCCTTGATTACAGAGGATAAAAATCCCAACACTGTAAATCAGAGTTTCATGAATAGATTTGGGCCTTAACAGGGGTACTTTGGTGAGCTTTTTTACATACTACATGTTATTTGTAAGCCTATATATGTTTTATTAATGAAAGGATGAAGTTTTATTTTTTAAAAGATTAAAGGGACAGCCCTATTTACAATCATATGTGTGTGTTCTCAGCTGTGGATATGTGTGCATTTTATTCAACCTTATAAACTCTCATGTTAAAGTGTATGCGGGTTTCACTGTTTTCTTCCAGGGGAAGACCCTGAAACAAGAAGAATGAGAACTGTCAAGAATATAGCAGATTTGAGACAGAATTTGGAAGAAACCATGTCCAGCCTTAGGGGGACCCAGATAAGCCACAGGTATACTGGTTTTGTGTAGACTGCTAAAAATAGGAGAGTATTACTAGTTGCTGAATGACTGAGAGACTTGCAAGGGAAAATTACCTACGACACTAAACTGCCTTAGCAACTTACATGTGACTTTAATATACTATACTGTCAAACTGTCTTATACAATCCTTCACAAAGATAGTTATTGTTTCATATACATTTACTTAGAAGCCTAAAAAATTTATTTTAGGTAATTTTATAAGTAGCTGTCGGGGATGAGATCAAATGCAAGGAAAAATCTAAATGTAAAAAATAAATATGTTGGCTATGGGAAAAAGACACACTGGTGTAGAGTTGTAGTTTTGAGCTCTCCAGGTGTTGTTTTTTTCCTCTCCTTCGCTTTTCTTCCCATGTGAGCTTTTATTTTAATTTTGGTACAGATAAACCGCCACCTCCTGATTGGTCCCTAGGGTCTCTACTAATTTTGTTACACACAAAACATGTGTCAAGCATTCCATGCATGTGATTGTTTCCAATCACACTAAGTCACACACTCATACAGTGGATCATCCACTAAAATAATTTTCCTGCGGCACCTTCAGTCACATGCACAGGTGAGCAGAGCCTCTAGGGTCAATATTCTCTTGTCCTAATTTGGTTAAGATGCCAGGTGTTTGGCACCATTCCCACAGTAGAGGTTATAGAATCATAGAATCATAAAATTGTTTAGGTTGGAAAAGACCTATAAGATCACCAAGTCCAACCATTAGCCCAGCACTGCCAAGTCCACCAATAAACCCTGTCCTGAAGTGCCACATCTACAAGTCTTTTAGATACTTCCAGTAGTGGTTGACTCCTCCACTTCCCTGAACAGCCTGTTGGTGCTTGACAGCCCTATCCATGAAGAAATTTTTCCTCATATCTAATCAAAACCTCCCCTGTCACAACTTGAGGCCATTTCCTCTTGTCCTATCACTTGTTAAATAGGGAAAGAGGCCAACCCCCCTCTGACTACAACCTCCTTTCAGGTAGTTGTAGAGAGTAATAAGGTCTCCCCTGAGCCTCCTTTACTCCAGGCCAAACAGCTCCAGCTCCCTCAGCTGCTCCTCATCAGACTTGTTCTCCAGGCACTTCACCAGCTCCGTTGCCCTGCTTTGGACATACTCCAGCACCTCAATGTCTTTCTTGTACTGAGGAGCCCAGAAGTGGACACAGGATTTGAGGTGTGGCCTCACCAGTGCCGAGTACAGGAGGACAACAATTTCCCTGCTTCTGCTGGCCACGCTATTTCTGATTCAGGCCAGGATGCCATTGGCCTTCTTGGCCACCTGGGCACATGCTGGCTCATGTTCAGCCACTGTCACCAGCAGCCCCAGCTCCTTTTCTGCAGAGCTGCTTTCCAGCCACTGTGTCCCCAGGGCTGTAGCGCTGCACAGGGTTGTTGTGACCCAACCCAGCACTTGGCCTTGTTCAACCTCGCGTAATTGGCCTCAGGCCATTGATCCAGCCTGTCCAGATCCGTCTGCAGAACCTTCCTACCCTCCAGCAGATCAACACTCCTGCCCAACTTTCTGTCATTTGCAAAGTGACTGAGGGGGCACTCAATCCCCTCATCCAGGTCATTGATAAAGATATTAAACAAGACTGGCCTCAGTACTGAGGGCATATACAAGCACACGTGTGCATATAGTGAAAGCACATACACAGAGAATTTTTAGAAACAAATATACTTTCCTCTGGCCTTTACTTTTCCTGATTTCTCAGGAACAGAGAAAGCACAGTTCACTGACTTCTGCATTCTGTTTGGCAGCACATTGGAGACGACTTTTGACAGCACTGTGACAACTGAAGTGAATGGGAGAAGCATACCAAGCTTATCCAGCCGATCGACCCCTGTGACTTGGAGGCTGGGGCAGGCCAGTCCTCGGCTGCAGGCAGGAGATGCTCCATCCTTGGGTGCTGGTTATCCTCGCAGCAGTGCAAGTCGCTTCATACACACAGACCCTTCTCGATTCATGTACACCACCCCGCTTCGCCGAGCAGCTGTTTCTCGCCTTGGAAATATCTCACAGATTGACATGAGCGAGAAGGGAAGTGGTGATTTGGACATATCCTCTGAAGCTGACGTTGGTGGCTACATGAGCGATGGGGACATTCTTGGGAAAAGCCTGAGGACTGATGACATCAACAGTGGGTAAGCAGCACTTTTTCTCCATTTGAACCAATGCATGATTGGTAGGTTTAGAAGGATTTTTCTAAAAATTTTGGCACACAAGTAGAAGTTGCATTATAGTTGCAATATTTAAATATACGTGTGAAAAACCAAACCTCTACTCTGCCAGTGATACTCTCAGCTGCCTTCAAATTCTGTTCTTCTCCTTTAACATCAAAATGACTTTGTTGTGAACTTTGAGTTCCAATATTACTTACTGTGATTTCTTGGTTGTCTGGTGAACCATCATTTTGCATTGCTTTCCCTGGGATGGGTATTCTTTTGGTATTGTTATGTTTTGTTTGAGATGGTAGGTATGGCATGCATCTGATGGAAAGCAGCTGTTGATATCACTGACTCTCTCTGTTTCCACTTCAGATATTGTCTAGTATAGTTGGTGTAATAGACCTTTATTGCAGATTTTCAACTGTGCATATCATTTGAGCAGTAGCAATATCTTTTTATTTAAGACTAGACCAGTTACTCTCTTAATATATCCAGGAGGAAGATTCACTATTTTTGTTTTTGTTTGCTTTATCAGTTGATTGACTTTGAGGTACTGCATTCCCTGTGTTTCAAATTACTGTTCAACAATTCTTATATCAATCCAGGAATGAAAGTCACTTTAGTCCTGTGTATTTTAGAACTCACAGAACATCATTAAAAAAGAAAAACCATGTTACAGTTTTACTCAAATTACTATTCAGTGTTGCTGTTGGCACCTCAAGGCTGCTTGCTGACTGATGTAACACTATGTTGAATAGAAGTTCCATAGAGAACGTGGTCATGTCACACCACACTGCTTCACTCTATAATTTTAGAATTCTTGCTGTCAATCTAAACTCTTAGTTTGAAGTATAGCTATGATTAGAGAATAGTGGGTGAAGAAATTGAGTATGATACATTCCTAAAGGCAAATCTAAGTCTGTGATCAAAGCTCTCTTTAGAGTAGTGTCTCATCTCAAGCACTATCCAAAGATAGACCTCTAGAAAAAGCATCATTATAAATAAAGCATATTCCTGTATCTCCCTGGTCTACTGTCTCAGTGATCTGTGTGTGGAGAACTGCTGACAATACTGTCCACAACACAGCATTAATGACTGTCAAGTAGGATGCCATATTTATATGTGCTAGAAAAGAGGAAATACGTGTGGAAAATATGATACTTTAATGTCTGAGGACCTCTTATCATAAAGGAAATATTAATGCTGCCTTTGGCAGATGCATGATTTTATTCAAAATTTTAAAAAAAGGGAATCCTTTGCAGTGCCTGATGAGTTGTATTAATTAGCTTATCACATTAAAGGATGAATATAGTCATCTTATGTGACTTTTCTTTGCATCTCGAATAAGGATAACTCAATAGATAGTAAGTTGCTCTGTGCTCAGTTAACATTTTTAGGTGCAGTAAATGTTAAAAACAAGTTGATAAGCTCTGAAATTTCAGGATTCACTGAGGCATGTAAAGTCTTATCTCCTCTATGCCTCTTCCATTATCAGTTTAATTACTTTAAACACTTGGGGACAAGAATGCAGCAGTAATTAGAAATTAATGTGAGGAAGGCCTGTTGCACTTGTTAAGTCTCTCCATTCAGCCCTTACTTACACAGGAAAAAAAAAATCCATATAGTCTGGATTGCATTCAAGCCTCAGCTAAATTTAATGTGCAATTCTAGAGCTGTGGAATCTACCGGATAATTCAAGGCTAGCAAAATTATCTGTCAAAGAAGTCTGAATTTTGTCTTTAATAAAAAGATGAATATAGTATGTAAGAGTGACTGTTAATTTACCTTTGAAAACAAATGTGAAGTTACCTTCTCCAAACTCCAGATACCAAGGTTTCAGAAATCCTTTACCAAACTGCAGGCCAAATCTTACCCATGCATGAAACGCCTCAGAGTTCTGTTAAAAATAATCAAAGGAACCCTTTGTGTTTTAATGCACTTGAGGTTGCTTTCATCCATATTGCCACCCAGGACACAATGCCTTCTCAAACTGGAGCTACCAGACAGGGCTGCACTGCTGCAGCTTTGGTCTCAAGGCCTGCACCTGTTCAACCACCCCAAGCCACGTGGATGGAGGCAGAGGCAGGTGCTCCCAGACTGCTGTGTTGGCCTTCAGGTCTCTGTCACAGTTGATTTCAATTAAATCTGCTCCCAGAAGGAACCACAGGGAGAGGGCCAACAGAACAGCTGGAGTAGCTGCAGTGTGTGTGCCTTGGTTTGTGCCTGGGGTTCTATGTAGTCACTAAAGTCAAATGTTTGTGTGCTTGGACTGAAAGGTGGGTTTGTGTAGCACCATTTCATGGCTTGAGGAGAGATTGTGTTAATGATTGAATTTATACAATTTGATGATTGTTAAAGTGAGTAAACTCCGTGAGATCACTTTAGCCATCAACCTAACATTGGGACTATGCCTATTTCAGTAAGTCTGTATTTTATTTTGAGTGGGTTCAATGAGGTATAGAAATTTTTTTCTGAATATGTACACTTCTATGTTCAGTGCCATACATGTGCATGGTCCTTTAAAAATAAATTTATGCTAACTTTGTTGGTACGTTAAAGTTATCAAAAAATACAGAAGGGAAACATAAAGAACAAAAGCCTAAGAGGGAAGACAGTTTGACAAAAGATCCTTTGGGAGCATAATGGACAGGTCTTGAGAGCAAGACAGGCTTGTGATGCTGCTCTGCTATTACTGGCAAGACCTCTCATAGAGACAGCTAAACTATAGGTAGACATTCCAGAAATTATTGCTGGTACTTTTAATTCACAAACTTTTAGTGGTTCTCTAGTGAGTAAACAGTACTATACTCACTGTTTCATTCCTTAGACATTCATTATAATGTGAAGTGGTGGGAATCAAGCAAAGGAACACACAGGAAAATATTAAATATCCTTGTAAGGTCTTCAGTGGATATCTCTTTCATATCTGAATAATTGCATCCCAGCAGGGACCATGAATTTGGGTTCCTAATTTCTGTTCCCATTTGGAAAAATGCTGTTAATTTTTTCCCTTTTTTTTTATTTTTTCTTTTTTTTTTCTTCTTTTTTATTTTTTTTTTTTTAGATGGAGTGATGTTTCTTTCACCTGGTGCTATTTTTTGGCAAAACCACAATATTTAAAATGTGCTTTTGAAGATACTTGAGGTCTAAAAATATTTTATTAAAGAGGTTGGCCTGTAAGCCATCACAGAAGAAGGTCCCAGAAAACAGGCAGATACCCAACCTCCCTGTGCTGGGCACATAAAGTGGAAATATTTAGTGTAAGTCTACCATCAAATAAGACAACCTGTACCTTAAACATTTGAATTTCACGGACCATTAATTTTAGAGTGAAACACAGTTGCCAGATGGCTGCATTTCCCACTGATTGACCACAAATTTATTTTCAGGTACATGACAGATGGAGGACTCAACATATATACAAGAAGTCTGAACCGAATACCAGACCTCGCTGCCTCTCGAGACGTCATCCAGCGAGGGGTTCATGACGTGACTGTGGATGCTGACAGGTAACAGTGCTCTGCTAAGTAAAAACCTATCTGAGCTTTATAAATATTTCGCATCCTTCATACTCACTAAAATATCACATAAGGAATAGGAAATGAAAGCAAGCTTCTAAGGCTGCAAGGTTTCTGAGCACCCAAAATAGCAAATACCACAATGAGAAGGGAAAAAAAGCAAATTTCTCACATGGGAATGAGACTTAGGAAGAAATTTTTCTTGAAGATGTAAGAGAAAACATTAAGAAGCCCAGATCTTATTTGCAATCTTGAACTTCTGAAATGGGACATGATTTTTACAGGTTGCCTTATCAATTGATGAGCAAAAGGAAAATTCTCATGGTCTCTAGGCAGCAGACAGCTTGTGCGTGCCTGGTGACATGGTTCAATACATGCATTTGGATTTGGCTGGAACTGGAACTATAGTCTTGTCCACCTGTTTTGCCCTTTGCAAGTATCAGAAGAAGGCAATACTGGCAAGTCCGGAGAAGTGAGAATTGGGGTTCTATCCCATTGTCTGTGCAGTGTGAAAAAAGAAACAACTCCATCCTGCCCTTATATATGGGTGTGAGCATAAAAACATGCTCCCACTAGTGTGTCTCTTTCTTTTCCTTAAGCTTAAAGTAGATTCATATTTGTGGCTTCTGTCCACATCTGAGAAATAAAAATTCATAACCCAGCTTTTGCAGAACTTGGAGCTGTCAGCTCTGAGGTTTTGGTCAGACCATCACAGAGATAAGGAACAGCTGTGAAATTTGGCAGTCTAAAATTTTATGGAGTTGATTTGAGTGCCCTCTTTTTAAAATAAGTTTCTTTTAGAAAAAAAAAATATTTAATCACAAAGGGAGAAAAGGTTCATGGAGTGGTTCTGGTTTTATAAACACAGCAAATTAGTTGAAGAAGTTCTAGGATATTTACCTAGGTATGATATAATTTTCACTTTTCACATTTTCTGATGAAAATGTGCCTGTGATGTAAGTCAAGAATAGTCTTGGTCAAAAGTATTGGTCAAACAGTGCAAGTGATGCGTCAGGATAAAGGACATAATTTTCATCTAGCAAACCAGTTACTTAAAAAAGAAGGTTGTTTTAGATGACATCAGAGCACTTTTTGACCTTGCGGAAAAACCCTATTTTAGATAGAAATTCAAATGAACACAGCTAGGTTCTGTGGAATGCAAGCATTGACGTGATGCAAAGACCAGAGAACATGTACAGTAGGCGTTTCAGAAAATAATTTGGATAGAACTCAGGCAGTAACAGAAGGAGAAAATGAGAAATGACATGTGGGCAGGAGGGACTTTCGTGGAGGTCTGTATGTGAGAACAGGAACCTTACGCTCAAAGTGAGAGAAAGGGTGGAAAATTTAGAGGCTGGCAGTCACGTAATTAGAGAATGTCTCTAGTGCCCACATTTTTGTATGTCTCTCTCTCTTTTTTTACCCTGGGAGTGAAGTTATTAGAGCTCTTCCCACCATGCAATATTCACACCCAGGTTTCAAACCACGCAGATTTCCCCTGAGGAAGAAGAAAAAAAAAAGAGGTCCAGAATAAGGGATTTTTTACTTTTTCTTAGTATTCCTCAAGTTCTAGATGCCACTCAAGCACTGGATGCTTATTTGTATTAATGTATATGTTTGTTCTGTACAGTGTGCAGGTACGTACATATTTTGCAGAGGCTATCATCTACAAATGTGAAGTAGAACTTACTTCAAGTAATGACTGCTTTTCCTTACACAAAGAAAGAAAGCTGGATTCCTGTGTTCTTCCAGACCCTCTAAATGAGGCTTTATGGAACATACTATGTCAATATTTAATTAAAAGGTTTGTCATAATGCACAGGCATGAGGTATCTAAATTATTGCTATTCAGACAATTCTGGCATTCCTTGACCTTTTAATACTTGATTTTTACAAACTTAATCATTCTTCATGGACATAGGGTGGGGATTTTTTCCCCAGGGTATGTTATTACTTGAAAAAGAAGACGTTTTTTAGGAAGTGTAAAATGTAAGTATTTTTCTGAGTTCTGATAATAAAACATATGCTTACCAAAACTGGTTGCAAAAAAACCAGTGGTAGGTAGAAAAAATATTGTTTATGATGATCTTCAACAATGTATGCCACATTTGATGTGAAATCAGATAGAAAAAGCAATAGAGATTGCTGAGACTTTGGCAGGGTAAGTTTTGGTCCTTCACAACAGTGTGGGTACCTCAGATTTCATCTAATGTCACATAGCCTTTTACAACTTTGAACAAAAACTACTACTCTGAACAAAAAATAATAGGGTTTGTGTCACAGATTCAAGGTATGCCTTGCCACTGTATGATGAACTTCTGTGAAAGAGGATGATTCTCCTCACTGTCATCCCTGTAGACATGTGAAGGACATACACATTTTCTCTGTGGTATCGTTAGTATAAACCTTTTTCATAATTGGCATGATCTGCCCTTGCCTTTCTGTTGTTAAGGACTCTGCTGGCATCTCTTTTCAGGCAGAAAATAAATGATATGCTGCAAATATCTGATTTACATTAGCAAGCAGGAGAGAAGTTTGGTATTTTGTCCATTACTAGAGGCAGCATCTTTTGCTGACAGCAATCCCATGTTCATGAAGACTCAACCTGGGTTTTCTCTGACAACTTAAATTGTAGCTTCTGCTTATATTTTAAAACTTTTTCTCTTTGTGAGCTGGCAGTACAATATTCTTTAGCGATGTGAGCTGATATCTCTAAGGGTAATGCCGTTTCTGGTAAATTTATGCTTTCAGACTGATTCTTATTTCATGGATAACATAAAAAGACAAGCAGGTCCCCAGTTTGATGACACTCTAAATTGGTTCAGCTAGCACCTGCATCTCCATGTCTTGCCAAAAAGCAAAGGATTGAAGGATCTCCATGTGGAAACCTTGCCTGAGAGAGCTCATCCCGATAATAACATTAAATTGCTCTTTGAACAACTTCATAAAAAGTTAAATTCGTGAATTCAACCTAAACCAAGGCTTAAGCTTTGCTTGCAAACTGCTCTGTAAAGCACATTGGTGCAGAAACTACTACAGCAAACTTGCTTGTTCTGGGGAAGGAATTGTAAAGGCTGTTTTTATAAATGCCTATTCCTTCCAATTTACCTTGCTTCAGTTACCATAAGAAATTAATCAGAGAGGAAGATGGATTTTCTGCATCAGGTATAACATGGGATATGGCTAAGAGAGTTCTCAGTGGTACGATATTACATTTCATTTATTGTCCTGTCTACTTCCTCTACAGTCTAGCATTTGCCTCCTGGGACTTTCAGAGGGAGTATTCGAGGAACATTCTTGGAGTTCAAAACCTTTTTCAGAGTAAGATAAGCCAAAAGAGATTAGATGTAAGCACACAGAATGAATTATGTTCTTCGGAAGAATATGGTTTATTGTGAAGTAAGTTGTAATGTTTCCAAACCACTCTGTGATGTTCATGGAAACTGTTTGGAAGTTTAAAGTAAGCCCTATTAGAAGGGAATATAGCTCCACTGAGTTCAAACATTGTCCTTCCACTCCCTATACCTGCAGAATTTAGTGCAGTGTGTCATATGCCACAGTTTTCTTCACCTTCGTCAGTCAACACAGGTTGTACAACCACTTTCCCCTCACATCCCTTGAATGCAGTATTATTTCTTTTTCACCTTTTTCACCTTTTCTTTGGATGAAACCCAAAGCTATAAAGTTTGTGCTGCTTAGTGTGCTTCTATCATGACCCACTTCAGCTACTTAGCTGTTGCATTGAATCTGAGCCCCAGTAATACAGAGTTTTTATGCATAAGGAGTCTCTCAAATGCTTCCACCATCTGTCACATGTGCAGAAGATTTGGCAGTTATCTCAGACTAGGTCAGGCTGGCCTGCTTGTTCTCAGCCAAACCATAATCACCATAATACATTATTAATTATAATAAAGTAATTCCAGATTTTGTCTGTAGTTTATTAACTAAGTTCCTGCATGAACGACTATAAGTCTTCTTCTGGTGTTTGTCTGAGTAGATGAGCCTTGAATTGGAATACTGTGCTTTTGAAAGAGGAACTTTTTTCCAGAGTTCACATCAGCATTGAACTGGGAGCTCTGTTTCATAAGGTTGGTCGTATTAGAAAAGGCTGAGACATCATGAACAGTAACTTAAAATCTAAATGGAATACAATGCCTGTTCTCATACTGTACAGTTCTAGAAGCACATTGAAATTTCTGGTGTCATTTGGAATTTACCCCATTGGGGTGTTGCTAAATGGAGGGGCACGCTTTACATTTTGCCTTTCTATCTGGATGATTCTGTGTAACGTGTATTTCATCACTGTACTAATCCTGTGCTTTCTGCTACGTGTCTCTGCAGTTGGGTATTGATGTGACCATTGTTCTGCCAAGTTGCAATTATTACCTGTTCGGTTTGCTGCTTTTGGTTGCAGAGCAGGATTTACTATGGGTAAAGGGAATGTGTACGCCACAGTATTGAACCATTCACTGTGTGCACACATTCAGCCCTCTGCCCTTTCCTTTGTCTGCCAACATTTCAGGTCTCTCCAACACTGGGGACCCGCGTCTATGGCAATAAATACAAATATCCATCCCATAGATAGGAAGATACAAATAATAAAACATAAAACCAGATATACCCTCTTCTTGCTGTTTTCTTGGGAAAAACTGTGTTTTGCTGTAAAACTGCACTGTATAGGGAGGCTTCCAATATCTTTGCATCTGCCTTCACCACTCAGTATGCCTGTGACTGTTGCTCTGTTCACAATCTAAAAATGTCATTGTAGACCTGAAAGTTAACATGGTTCATATAGTTATGTGATCTGCTATCATTTTCTTCATTGTCATTTTACAGTATTAGTAAGTTCTTAGGATATTGAAATAATTTTAATCTATACCTCACTGTTTTTGCAGTTACTTTTCAAATACCTATAGAAGCCATAATTATAGAATCTCTCTTGTGAAACAATTTAAATTTTAAAGTGTTTTTACTATTATTGTTCTCTTCTATACTTTTAATCTTCTGTAATTTCTTTTCACAGCTGTTGCTGTTAACATTTCCCACCATTTACATTTTTATTATTTTCAAATGATCCTGCATTTTCATAGTCTCTGGTGTAAATCTTTTCTCATCTTGGCATCTGCTAGGCTATCAAGAAAGTTACTAGTTAAAAGTATCTATTTCAATGTGTATCTCAGCTTTTATTGTTTCTGCAAAGTATGGATGCTAAATTTAAGTACCTAAAGCATAAATATGTGTGTATCCATGCATGAAGGGCAGAATAATTGTGTCAAAAGGAGCACTCTTGGTGTTTTGGCTCATTATGTTGTTAAGTATTCAGAATTCTTTGAGGATTAATTCCTTATTTTCAAAAGCATAATGAGAAATAAATTTTTCTGTTATATGATTTTGTACAGCATTATTAATTTAGAAAGAATGTTATTTGAATTAGTATGATTTGTTTCTGGTCATGCTTTCGAAAGTCAGGATTTGGACAACATAAAATAAGCAAAGAAACTGGACTTTGATCTCATTTTGTGAAGTTCACCCTTCTTTACTTGCTTTAAACATCTACTATAATTGCCCATGGAACCACAAACCAAAACATGGAAACATTTACCAGCTGTGTGGTTTTAGGTTCAGATACTTTATTAATATCAGTGACATAAACTGCAGTGTTAGCATGCTGTCATTAGTATGTTAAACTGTCATGATCCTGCAACATCAAGTCTGCAGACACATTTTTTTGCACCCAGCTTACATAAGAAAATTACACTCAGAAAAGGCAAATGTGAATGGCAGATGTTTACCTTAAAACAAGACCAGGCTGCAAATAACAAATTAAGTTTTCTCTTCTTAAAATTTTTATTAAGTGGCAGAAAGAGGGACAACTAGTTTTCAATTTAGATTAAAGAGGAGTTAATAGAAATAAGTTTTTAAACTTTTGCAGGAATACAAGCCGATTACATTCTCATGCGATGCTAAATGAGCTGAGTATATAGTTTGCTGTAGGTTCATTGAACCTAAGGCTGGCTCTTTATAGATGACACATATAATACTCTCATAAATGCACTTTTTAGAAATGGATGGTGTGGAGCTAGGTATTAATGACGTGCAGTCTGTTGGCATTCGTTACTTCTGCTTATTTCAAAATTTGGTTTAATACTTTAAAATTATTTGAAGTGAGGCAGGACTTTATCTTTTATTAACAGATTTCTAATACTCCACTTCAGGCAAAATGTAGATGGTTTATTTTGATTGCAATCTACTTCTAAAGAGAGTATCAAGGTATTTAATAAAAGCTTTCCAAGACTCAGCTTACAGTTTCAGCAGCAGCAACATTTTGGTCCACCACTGTACTTCATTGTTACCAGCAAAGACTACTGTACTGCCTCTTTGTGTCAGAACAAAACATGGGTAGCAAGATTTAAATCATTAACCAAAATACCCTAGGCTCAAATATAAAATTAAAGAACTTGAATCTCCCATATGATACATATTTGAGTCCTGAAGCCAAGAAAAAAATTAATTTCTTTAAAATGTCTTGATTCGTTTGATGGCTGGAAGAAACAAACCTTGTCATTTTATTCTCCTGCATGGCTATTTTAAAAAAGTCACATTGAAATTTGTAATAAAATAGGTGCAGTTGATATTACAGTTCTAACATTAATAAGCATGTGGTATTTTAGACAGAAGCCTCATAAAACTGCATATAAAAATATGGATTTTGATGATTTATTATTGGAGATAAAGCAGCTCATGATTGCTAAGCTGTCTTTTGTTCTAAATTGCCTCAGGGATACTTCTTTCTTAGTTAAGTAATTTTTTAAAGAACTATTTTTTGTAACAGCTACATTCCAGACTAAGGTAGTTGCATGCTTGTCAAACTAAACATATGAAGTATAAGAACATTCCAATTAACCCTTTTCTGTAAAGCAGTTATTTTGTAACACTATAAAGTCCTTTGCCTTGGATTTATTAGGTATAAGTTTCCTTTAAATACGGAGCTTCAGCAGACATCTAGAATTCTGAGTAATAGGTAAAAATTGAGAGCCCCAACACGATGCACTTTTTATACTCATGAGATGTTATGAGAAAGGGGTTAAATGAACTGTTCAGTCAACTACTTGCTGTTGTTTTTTACAGGTGGAAAAAATAGGTAAGTGAAAGGAAGAATAAATTTAAGTTAAGCTAAACATCTAAAGTGTCAGTGCACTTTGCTGCTCAGGCTGTAGGGCTGCTTACAGTACACAAGAGGAAAATTGAAAAGTTTTGACTCTTTCCTTTGCAATGTGCTGCTGTTGGAGCAAAACAGTGCTACTCTGTCCTGGGCCTCCAGGAAAACAGTGATGTTCAATACATTTTGGAATTGAAATTGCATTGCAAGGTAACTTTATCATTAGCCATTAAAAAAAGATAGCTGGGATCCAGATGAAACTTGGTCATGTGTTATCTCTGATAAAATAAAATTAAAAGAAACATGTATCTAAAGCTGTGCAGGTTAAAAAACGTGGGAGCCTTTCTTTTATTTTCCTTGAAAAAGAAATAGACTTTGAACACTGTAGGCTGGCTAAAGACTATGTTCAAAGGGAGAGAGCATGAAGGGGAAGCTGGGAAGAATACCACGTGGCTGAAAACCTGCCAGCCACTGCATAGAATACCCTGTGCTGCAGGCTGCCTGCTGTGGAGCACAACATGTGTTAACCTTTCCTTTTGGAAAAAAAAAAATCCCTCCATTTGCTTGTATCAACATTTTACTTATAGATCTTAACTATGTCATCTCTGAGCCTTCTTTTGATGGAGAGAGGAAAAGACAAGCCTCCCTCATCAATCTGTTCTCCAAGCACTGTTGTGGAGGCTTCCTGCCCCTCCTGAGCCCCTTGTGACAATCTCAGCTCCACGCAGGGAAATGTTGGGTGCAGCAATATGCAAGGAGTTTGTTTTCTTTTGAAGTTACAGCACTAATCTCATCTGTATCTAATTGTTAAAATACTAAGTCTTCAACGATTTCCTTTGTAAACAAAAGATTGTCATAACAATTTAAGCAGGATCAGATGTGTAAGTTTAAAGAGTGCAACCCTCAATGAATTCTACAGAAGGGTTTTTTTGCAAAAGGATACAATATATTTATAATTCAAACCTGCTTAGTGGATTGAATAATCTAAAATAATCTAAAATGCATTATTGGAATGTGATTTTAAAACCAGATTTACCTAATTAAATTTGCCTTAACAAGAAACCTTTTAATCTCTTACCTATGTGCATTAGCTTTAATTTCTGATGTACTAAACTTTCCCTTTTAGTCCTTTTGAATACATTATGCTCTAGTATGTTTCATACTGCACAATGGACTATAAAATGGCTGCTAACCCTATCAACTGCTGTGTATGTAAATTCATGAAAGCAAAAATTGCTTTGCTGCAGTTTAAATACATGTGTAGCATTGGAAATAATTGTATTGCCCTGGGAAGTACAATAACTGTTAGGTGTTTGTCATTCCTCAAAGTGTTTTATCTTGAAACAAATCTTACTGATATAAGCTAGTGTATTTTATGTTTAAATACCCAACAATTTTTGATCAGACACTGGGTACACTGATTTAAAAGTGAAATTAGGATATTTCAAATGGATAGGATTTCAATCAGTTTCTGGAAAAGAAACTACAGAGTCAGAAAACACTAAGTTATGTATTGCATATCTTCTGAGAGTTTATCAATGAACAGACTCATACTGATAGCCAAGACCTAAAAGCTGAAATTTTTTTGATTGAAGCTAGAAATGCACACACAATTTTAATAGCATTGTGAACTATAGGAACAAGATATGAGGAATAAACGTACTTCATTTTTTAAAATCAAGCCTAGATCGTTCTCTAAGATATTTATTTACAGATTTAAACACTAAAGTAGACAAAATTTACTGAGCGCTCTGCCTCTGGGGTGACTGGAGGACATGTAAAGCTTTCTTAGAAGCCAGAGATCAGCGAAGGTGTATAATCTTCATGATTTATGAACCACCATCTGGAGGCTCTTATCTCTGTCGACTGTACTGGGAACATTTCTAGACATCAAGATTTTAGGTTATATTAAGATGAAACATAACTATTTCAAAGAATTTAAAGAAAAAAAAAGCGGATGTATTTTTCTTTTAATTTTAAATAAAATAAATTCTAGTAGAGCACCGCAGTGAAGTGACAATCTGTCACCCAGGGATAGTTCCTTGGTGGAAGGAGTTAACTTTCAAGGGTTTTTAGAATGTTTTTCCTAAAATGGAGTCTTTCTCTGTACATCAAAGTTACTGAAAGAGAAATCAGCATGGTTTTTTAAGGCTGAAGATTGATTATTTTTCCTCTTTGAGTTAAAGTCATTCCCCTTCATGAAAAGAGTTGACTCAGTGTGCCACTTATGACCCAAATCCTGTGATGCTTAGTAAATAACTGAATTTGCTCTATTTTACACTTTTCCCTTTGTTCAGTACAGAAAGAAATTTATTATCCCCTCTTTTGTACATCTTTCTTTTTTCTAATCATTTGAATTAATGATACCAGCCATACTCTTGAGAGATGGATTAATATCAAGTGGATAAACTCAATGCAAAATCATGTACAAAAAATAATTTTTCGTGTATTAAAAATAATGTATGTTGACAAAGATAATTTAGAGCCTTCCAGATAAATTTTGAAACTTAATACCCTAACTAGATTTTCAACAGCTATTTTCAATAAAAGTATCCACATATTTTCTTTTGAAACGTATCTCTTGGATTGGAAATGTTGGAAATTTTAAGATGACCGGGCTTGTGTATATGTGTATCATTCCAGCAAGCCACTGAATTGTTGAGTAGTGGTAAGTGAGCCCAAATAATTCTGAATCAATTTCTGTAGCTTTCCAGTGTGGGCAGTAAGAACAGCCTACATCACAGAAAATTTTTGATATATCGTTTATTAATTTTGGATGGCTGCCTTGGTGGTGTTTTGTCAGATTCTTGGGCTTACTGCAGCTATTTGGTCCAAGTCAGCACAAGGGCAATAAATACTGAAGGTAGCTGGTCATCAATGCCACATGTAATTTTGGTCCTCAGTCTATACTGGGTTTGACTAATGCTTATTGAGGTAACCATAATAATTTCCTTGACAAGAGCTCCTTTCCTTTCACTAGCCATGACTCTGCTACAAGGGAGAACTGAATAATGTGGTATTTGCTGTCTTAAAGCTGCAAGCATGTTCTTTAGCACACCTCACTCTGAAAACATTAGCTGTTTTTCTTTCTCCATAGAAGTAGAAGTGAATCCCAAATACAGAGTTCATTTCACTAAGTATTGAATTGCTAAAGGAATAAGGTTTTTTGAGCTTCTCTTTCAAGAAGGTAACAGTCCACTTCTGGGTTCACAGTTGTAGTCTTGCTATAGGTGACTGTAAGGATGTCAAACTGCTATCAACACTTCAACTTTTTAAAATTAAAGAAAAAGATAAAAAATAGTTTATTTTTCAGTAGATCAAAGGTTTTGGAAGAAATTTCTGTCTTGATGGTATATCCTAGGTAACATTAAGGATTGATCACCAGCTACAGCTTCTTATAAATATAGACTAAGTAAAGGAAGCTCAGCGTTTTTTGTGGATGATTCTTCTAGAAAATGAATACTCTTTATAAAGGTTTCTTTCAAAAGTATCTTCTGCTTTCCGAACTCTTGTTCTGTTCCCCCTCCACCATCCATGTAGTGGATAACCCTAGAGGAGAAATTATAATAACATATATCCAGATATTCACTTAATAAGAGAGCCCCTGTAAAATATACTAGGTATGGTATAAAGCAATCTAGTGGCTGCCTTATAGTAACTGGACAACCAAAGGTGCCCCTCATCAATCCCATACTCAAGGAAGGTACAACAGGATCTGAGATCCTCTTTTTTCCCCCTCTCTGGCAGCTGCGATGTTTTAGACCAAATGCCTTAAAAAAAGGATCAATTGCCAGTGCTATGCTAAGTCCCATTTGTATAAGAGCAGAAGACAAAGGACAGTGTTGTCGTTTTTATGTGTAGTAATTCATATATTTGGAAGGAGCCTAATCAAGGTTCCCAGTGAATTTCTTAGGAAATTCTCCTGTTTCTGCTACCAGTTTCTGAAAAACCACCTTCTCTTATCTGAGTAGCAGTTTTGTGGGTTTTGTTCCTGGTATTTCAGTTGTGTTTCGCAAGGGAGTTATAATAAAAGCCTGACATAAATCCTAAGAAGACTAATCCAACTTAAGTATCTCACACCTGATTTTATAGGATTTTTATTTGAAAACCTGAGCCTAGTTATCAAGAAATAAGTACTGTCTAAAAAGGAAAAATAGGAAAATTTAGGCAAAGTAAATAAGAATCTTTTGATTTAAAAAAATGAGAATTGTAAGTAACCTAATAATTTCAGGATGGCTTGCACTATGGAGGTTGAAAAGCTATAGATAAAAATAGATTTTCAGAGGACAGTGTTAAATCTTTGCAAGTTTACTATTCATCTTTTGGGCAAACAGAAGTGCTCCTGACTGAACTTTAAACAACTGAATCTTCCCCAGTTAGTTTTCTTCTATTTTACCTTTGACTGTTTTTCCAAAATATTGTTTGCAAAAGTGTGCCATAATGTAGAAAGAATGCTGAACATGTTGTCAGGTCTTTCTGAATGGCAGATGATTAGATTGAAGAGCTGGATGCTTAAGCTGTAGATTTAGCAAATTACTTTCTCTTTTCATTTGACCCTGGAGAATTTCCTCAAGAGAAATTTGTGGATTAATCTACATGTCATAGAAAGCTGTATCTCTTTAAGGAAACTTGGTTAGATATGAATGTTACTCTTCTTCCCTGTCTTTTTCTATTTCTGATAGGAAAATAAACCCCATTATGTTGAACAACTATGGTTTTAAAAGATGGGGAACAGTCTTATGAGAATGTTGTTGATCTGTAATATATTTAAACAGCCTAACTTTTGCTATATGCATTTTACTACTCGCTCCCAATGAAAAAGATGAAACTGCTCCTACACTTCCTCTCCAGTGCATACCCTACATGCAATACTGTATTTGCCATTCAGACCTTCCCCAAAAGGATTTTTATTAGCACACTCTAAATATTCTTTACAGTTCACCAAAGTGATTTAGTACTTTCCTCAGCAGTTCTTCAAGAGGCATATATGTTAAAAGGACAGTCAGAAAGTGACCTGCTGGCTGGGCTGAGCCTGGAGCAGGAAGATTCCAGAAAGACAGCAGGGAAGGGACTTCATCATGAAGAAGATGCAAACTGTGTTACTAATTATGTATCAAAGCAGAATTGTCATACATCTCCTAACACCTAAAGGTCTTCTAAAGAGACTGCTGAAATTGTGCATAAAAGATATCAGAAGGGTACTGAGGAGACTGCTGTTCTCAGCTGTGTTCGTACCATGACAAGCACAGTGTGGCTGCCCTTCTGCTCTGGTTAGTATGCCAGCAAAATTAGACCACACAGTATCGTCATTCAACTCAACTGGGATATTCTCAAATTATTTTATAGGCTGTTGACTAAAAAGAAAAAGCAAATATTTCTTTTTTGTCTGGCTTTAGCATGGATGCATTAACTTCTCTTAGCGAAACATGGTAGGCCTTTTGTTGCAGAGGATGTTGGCCAGGTGCAGGTGTTGGCCCTGCAATGCTGCTGGCAGCTCAGAGGGGCCTAAGAGCTCAGCAGAGGTGGTGTGGCTCCCTGAGCTTCATGCCTCAGCACTTGCCAGTTGCTATGTGTAGCCAAATAATCACTCAAGAACCTTTGTGATGCTTTCAATTATAAAAAACATTTCATTAATTGCCAGTTATCCCCAGATTGTGGAAATCCAGACATGGCCTGGAGGCATCAATATATTCTGTGTGCAGTTGGGATGGAACAGGGAATTCAGCCTGCAGTAGTTGACAATGTAAAACTCAAATAAAGTACATGAAAGTACATGAGGAAAACTGTATTAATTCTACATGAGTCACTGCTTATTGTGTCAGGAATAGAAAGACATTTATCGCAATAGTACTTCAGAGTAATATCCTGTAGCGGCAAAAAACTTACTGATAGTTTTTCTTTGTGCTGCAGTTTCAAAGTTCTTTGAAACATACTGAGCTGCCAGTTTGTAATACAGGCTGTGTGTCAGTTCCATCAGGACTTCGTGCAAGCCCTAAGAATCAGCTAGATTTATATTCTAGTCAGAGTAACATCTCATGAAGCTGCCATCAGAGGCTCTATAAAATGTATGGCAGCAACAGTTTTTAAGAAAAAATATATAATTGAATGTGTGGTGTGTAACAAGTTGCAGTCTTTATACATCAATTCACTTTAATGCTCAGGTTGCTTTAATTTTCCATTAGTTAGACAAGGGAAAGACTTTTTTGGTTTCCCAGTATATTTTCATTTTTGTGTTGTTAAATGACTTATTTTTGGCAGACACAAAAATAATTTGTTGGGCAAGAACATACAGAATCATTAATGCATTTCCTGAAAGCTAGTATTATGTTGATGTTTCTCTATGAAGCTCTTCCATCTGCTATTTTTCTGTAAATTCCAAGAAAAATCTTAGAAATGTTTTTTAAAAATTGTCACTGGTAAAGCAAGGATTTCTTAAGAACAAACTTTTGCCAGATTTTTAGTTTTTTCATGTTGGAGATGGATTTTTTAAAACAAGCAGCTGCCTCAGTTATTTTTGAGTCACTGCTAATTTAAAGTTAGACCCCCTTCCTTAATGGGTTTCTCTTCCTAGTGCTAGTTTTTTTCCTCTGATATTTTTGTAAAAGCCTTCTGTATTCCCATTTGGATAGCATTACTTCACGATGCTTCTTCTCCGGCATTATCTCTTGCCTGCAAGACTTGTCTGAAGCCATATTACTAATTGGTTTCCTCCCCATTTTTCTTTTACAAGAAAGGACCTCTTTAACCTTCGAACTTTTAACTCACTCTGGTCATTTTTTTCTCCTTGCATTTTTCTTTTGAAGCGGTATTGAATTCATTACACCTCCTGGGGTGTCTTTTAAGTTTGACCAACTTTTCTGTATTCCAGTAGTTGTGTTCTTTGGGTTTGGGGTTTTTTTCACATTTCCAGCTAGTTTCATTCTTCTACTCAACATCTTTTGGTTTGGTTTGCTTGTTTGTTTGACCAAAGAAAAATATACCAAGCTCTTTCCTCTGGTTGCGCCTTTCTAGGATAGACTGTAATTCAAAATAGACTCTGATTCTCCTTTTTAATAGGTATCTGATTCTATTAGTTACTCAGCAGTTAGCTATAGGGCTTTCTGTAGTGATCCCCTCTTTTAAATTTATTGCCACAGTTTTTTTGATGGTGAGATCATAGCTCACTGATGGTTCCATTTTGAAATTGTACTATTTTTTCTGTCCCTTTCTGTCTCTTCAGTAAATATGAGAACCTACTTTTGCTGTCCAGTTACATTTTTGAAGATGATGGCCATTCCTTTTCTGGACTGGTTTTGTGGTCTCATTTTTTTTCCCAGTGTACCAATTTTCAATAGGTCTGTCTTTTTCCATCTTATCTTTCAATCTCTTCTAATATCTCAGTAAACTTGAATGATCAGCACTGGCTGGACTTTGGGAGAGAGAAACAGTAGTCAGGAATGAGAAAAAACTGCGAAAGGCTGTTGTCAGTATTCAATTTGGAAAAACGTCTTTGACATACTGCTGCTGATGTGGAACATTCAAAGAATTTTTTCAGCTTTGCAAAGTGGGTGGTAACAAACATGACAGCCAAGAAGTCTGGAGTGTGAGAGGAGGACAAAGTTTCCCAAGATGGCAGAGACTTAATTAATTGCAACAGACTTTAAATGCTTTTGCTGTCTGCAGCTGTATTTCTATTTCATCTCTCACCTGCTAGCCTGCTCTCCAACTTGAATGTTACATCTATTAATGTAGGAAGTGGGGAAAGCATTTCATTGTAATGGGGAGCTTTTAAGTTGGGGATTTTTTCCCCCTATATAATGAAGCCATTTGCAGCCACCTTCCATCTTTGTTAATGACTCACCTCTGAACCTTAGTAGTCTAACTGGAGTAATTAATTGGCTAAAAGAGACGTGCTATATTGCTGCTATGTCTTCCTCAAGATTTCTAGCTGATAAGCAGTTTTTAAAATTTGTTTTGGTTTATGCTTGGGGTTGTTGCTTTTGTATGTGTGCACAGCCAAGCAGTAGCCCTGCTTTTTTTTCATCTTTTCTGGCTTTAAGTCAAGATGACATTTATGTGAGATGAGAGAGCTTCAGGATGCTGGGGTGAGATCCTGGGTGATTGGCTGCTGTTTGGCAGTGATTTACTAAAGCAGCTTGCTTTATCTTCCTCACTGTGATCCTGGTTCATTTACTGCAATAAACACAGATAGCCAGAGGTCCCATTACCTTCTCAGGAAAAGTGTGTTGTGTCATAGACTTCGTCATTCAAGTTCTAAGCCAAAGAGTTATATAATTTTTAGTATGAAAAATTGATACGTTCCAACTAAGCTATGGAAGCAATGAGCCATTTTGGATGCATATTGACACTCCTGTAATTTAAATGCAAAGTCTGCTTTGCTTTCTCAGACAAAATAGCATATGTTTTGTAGAATTTTTGGAAAAGGATGAACATGCACTGGGTTTCAGCCAGACTCTCTGTATTATGTGCAGGTGCTTTGGGGATTTAATAATTAGAAGATCTAATAAAAGAATCAGAGGATAAGGCAGGAAAATTACTACAGCGTGGGTTCTCTTTGACCTTACAAAACCAATTTTTCCTGTTTCACCTAATACAGAATTGGAAACTTACAGCTGTATCTCAGCCCATACTTACAGCAAACACAGAACAGAATTGATGAAATCATTAAATCATTATTAAGTGTCCTCTATTTCAAGCTGCCTGGATTTGAGTGCTTTAGCTTGAAAAATAAACACCAAAATCCCAAACCAAATAGTAAGCTCTAATTGAACAGGGAAGCAGGGCAAAGGTCTGATGCTCCTGAGTTAATACTATGTCACGTACTGTTTTTAAATTGTCATAGTACAGTAAATCTACATGGACTGTTTCTTTTTTCCTGGACTGACTGAAGAAATGGGTATGTTTTTTGTAGCAGGCAACATTTCAGAAGGCAAAATTGTGACTTTTTTCTTTACCACGTCTACCTCTAAGCCACACAAGATTTGAACAAACTCAGCTTGCTTTCTGTTCTGCAGAAAACCCATCACTGTAAATCACCGATCAGTATATCTATGCCTACATGTGTCCTGCCTGCAGGTGCTTGTCCATGTGGTGTGAGCATGTACTGGTGGTGCACACCCATAAGTCAGTGTCTCTCTCTGCACGTATCCAGCGAGTGATCGGGTTCTTAGTGGAGGAAGAAGTGGTGCTCATAAGCCACGCTGCCTCTTCATGCTGTCACCATCCGTGTTGGCTCTTTGCCTAAAGCTGGTTGACTTTGAATATCACCCTGAAAACTGATGGGTGTTAAAAACTGAGAGGTTGTGACCTTAAGTGGTTAGCAATGACACAGTATGATAAATTTTTAGCCATTGAAGGATAAAGTATAAGGCTTGTCTTATGAAGGTAACAGGTAAATAATGACACTATGAGCCAAGGAAAGAAAAAGGTAGTGAAAATGTTCTCCTAGTGATTATAGATATGTTCTACAAGTGATTACAGATTGCAAAATTCTTTGATGAATAATATTACTCTAAGATGCATTAGATTCCAGAAGCTATTTTGGCTCTTACAGTCTGATGAACTAGATAATTAAAAATTTACTCTGACATTGTCGTTCGGATCAGCTAATTATTTAACTTTTTTTGCTTGACAGCATAGTGCTGTATATTAGAACTAATTTACATTATCTCTTATTGTATATTTCAGAAGTAGAAATGAGCAAGCATCATATGCTGATATTTTCTTTTTCTTACAATTACAAAGGAAGGAAATATTCTATTATCACTCTGCCCTCTCACCAGTCTTAGGAAGTATCCAGTATTTAATATTTAATATTTTTGTCTTCATGTACAAACATTCACTGATACTCTGAACATCCCAGTGCTGAGTATTTTCTTTA